>JWIV01000063.1:4882078-5164132 GCA_000966865.1 Fusarium sp. JS626 | reverse complement strand
TATAAATAATAAAGGGTATATAAAAAAGTGGTATACTTACTTATCTAGTATACTTACTTATTAATAATGTTAATAGACTTAATAATAATAGTAAATCTAATTAGACTTAATTATTTAAGTAGGGCCTATAGTGGATTATTATTATATAATATTACTTTTAAAATAAGTAATCTAAATAATGTTTTAAATGTAAAGTTACTTAAGGCTTAAAATCTATAAAGTATTTTTAACTTCTTTTAAATAAAATATTTTTTAAATATTTATAATAAAATATTTTATTTATTAAGATTATATTTTAAATTAATAAAATTAAGATTATATTATTAATTAACTATATTATATTAATAATTATTTTATATTCAAACCTAAGTATAATATTTATTAAAAAGTCTTAGTTATATTACATATTAAGCTATGAATTATATAATCCTTCCTTTAAAAAGTAAGTAATAAACTCACTAATCTAGGTTTTTTGATTAAGATAAAGTTATATATAGTAATTATTACCTACTATATTAGTAGTAAATAGACCGGATTAGTCATTTTAATACCTCTGGCGATATAAATATATATTAGAAAGAAAGTAGTTCAGGGTTTATCACAACCCACGGCTTTTAGATAAGCCAAATCAAAGACACGGCCCCTAGCTACCCTTCCGCTACCTCTCATCTCGTAGGCAAGTCGCTCATTAACACATGGCGTCAGCTAGCAGGCTTGCCTACAGACCCAAAGGACTTAGCCGTCGAGGCTATGCGTAGTGGAAGTCGTGAATCGGCGTTTCCGCACACTTTATGCGGGGGTATTGTCTTCCCACCATGGGATGTTGATACCGTCATGTACGTAAAAGTCTATCACGCGTGGCTGACTTGGTTTACACATCCAATGCCAGCTTCTTTATCCGAAGAGGTTAAGCAGGCCGCGCGCAACTTTGACTTTTTGGTCAAGAATGTGAGCATGGGTAGACGGTTTATCACAATAGAGGATGGGCATTTTGGCTTTGGGCCCGAGTTGGCGCAGAAATATGACACTGTTGTGATTTTATCTGAGGGAAAACTGCCATATGTTCTAAGAAGGGTCAGACCTTCTACTGGCAGCGGAGATGCGTATGAGTTTAAGGGGGATGCCTTCATCTACAATGTGATGGCTGGGGAAAATGTGGAATCATTATCATCAGAAGTCAAGGATATAGTTATTGTATGAAAACGATTATTCCAAAGCAACTATCTGAACCCCCATTTTTTTTAAACTATAGTACAACTTAGCTTTACCACATCAAACCAACTTTCCATCCACTTCCTTCTTCTCGCTTTCTTTAGCAGAATGGCTAGTACCACCTCCGCGCCGCCAACTGAAAAGAACATGAGGTTTGTTCTTGACAGACTCTCTGAGTGTTTCCTCACTACGATCCATCCAAGCATGACCTACGGCACAGCTAACAGGGTGTAAAGGCGCCACCCCAAGCAAAAAGTGATCAGCTGCGCGGCGATCAAACGAGGCAGTGATGTCTAGATCGCTTGCGATTTGTTCGCAAAAGACATCAAGCGGCAAGTCATTAACATCGCGGCCAAATGGATTTTCGATTTCTTGGCCAATAAATAACAAGCCGAAGATGATATATGCCGCTGTAATCGTGGCCGGAATAGCAATCCAACCAAGTGGGCCAGTTAACTGGAATGGTAAAAGCATAACGTACACAAAGGTAATCTGACTGATTGCAATGGTATATGCGACAGGTAGAGGGGTATTCAGAACACGATCGCAGCCGACGGCAACATCATTCAGAGTGGTCAGGTGATTATAAGCAATCGTCTGGTGAATAGACACTGGTAACTGCTTGTTGGCGATAATACAATCGAGGGTTATTGCCAGGTGGTTTAGGATCTCCAGAGGAAGATTTCCTTGATGCTCTTCGGCTCGTTTGAGGTACTTTCGAGGATCGCTTTGGGCAAAAGAGAGACCGAGATATTCGCCGGCAACCTTGTTAAAGTTTGTAACCCGTTTTGTCGGTGCAGTTGTCTTCCCAGCGAACGTATTGAGGTGTGCGATGTAGGATTGCATGTCAGGTTGACTGGCGCAGTGTTCGAAGCGAAGGGTATGTTTAAGGGCCACGGCATAGCCGGCAATAAGCTTCAAGGCCCCGAGCTTCTTAATCAGAAGTTCGCGAGGGTCTTGGCCAGTACCCTTATCATCAGCATGAATCCAGATGATACGGCCAAGAGTCTGAGATGCCGTGGCCAATGTGCCCCAGTATCGGCGACCCTCAGCATAACGTTCATAGGCAGTCGACGATCGAAACGAAAGGCTCAGACCGACAACGAAACCGAGAATGGTAAGCAGCACAGAGTTGACGCTCAGGTCGTGGACCTTTTTGGAGATGACGGTAATAGCTGTTGCCCAACAGGCCACGAACAGGAGCGGAAGGATAAGCGACGGCATGATAGAGCCGTGGAGCTGTAGCATAAGGGGCCATTTGGAGTGACGTTGGAGATCCCGAGGGCCACTAAAGTAGTTGTTGTCCTCGTCTCCATCGCTAGACATAGGTTGTCTGTTGGCATTGAAGGAAGGAGAAGGCGGGGAATAATGGTGAGCTGCAGAGCTCCCGAGTCCTGATATGTGTGCATTGGTCTGCGCCTTTGGACTTGGATCAAATTGAGATACGTCATCTCCGCCGTTGTCTGACATCTTGATAAGACTAGGTGATAGTCAAAAGAACAAAGTTGATGGGGCTTTGGAGAGGAAAGTGTAGAGAGAAGATGCGTGAACGTCGAAGAGCTGGGATTCTTGGCATGATAATATAGTCAAAGGACACACCAACGCTAACCAAGGAGGGTGGGAAAGATTCCTGAGTGTGTTCGCTCATTCAATTAGGTTGTGACACATGTGGCGCTAATTAAAGGGGGGGCTAGCACACAGACTATTGAATGTCGTAAAATAAGCTTTAATACAAGCATTTGCCAAGGTGGCCTAGACCAGTGTTTCGGTAAATAAGCTTGAATACTCTAAATCCTAAGTAAATCAGGGGTTTAACGCCACAGGGGCTTTAGTAATACATCATTGATGTCTAGTAGCCTCAAGGGTGAGTCACTGAGCGAAGCGGATTGGATCACGATTTCAAATCTAGGGAGATCGAAATATTTCCACGTCAATCTGGTTGGGCACAAATCAGTACCTGGGTGTTTAACCGCGGACTTGAGAGAATGAAACCTTTGGGGCTAGTTCAAGTTCAATCTAGCTCGTTGACCATCGAAGCTGAAATGAAGACGCAGACCGGCGGCGCTTGTCCCGTTCAAGACGCTCGTGTGATCACAATTTAGAGCCATGCAGGTGTCGTGCGACGTAGTACAGGGGTCTTGCGCTGTTAAGACATCGTGCCCTGCAGGCTTTCTTCTCCTCGTTCCAAAGCCGCCTGATGGATGTCTAAATTAATACATTTTGAATGCTTAAACTTCTCGATGTGGTGACGTCCCCTTAAGCGTTAAAATCTATTCTGAAAGATGTTCGTGACCGAGTTTCACCGGCATCTCTCTGCCGTTTGTTTGTCTACGCATGAAGAATGTACGGCTGGTTTCAATAGGTTTAGTTAGACCCGAAAATCGTCGGCGCTAAAGGTTATCCCTCCAATGCGCCTTCATGTTCCAAAGGGGCGTGGCACAGCCCCCTGAAATAAGCTTAAATGGCTTCTATCAGAGATTAAGACATTCCCTTCTGGTACGTCCAGTCGGTCTCGGCCTCGGGGCTTCCTTAAGTTGACCAAGACAAGGGAGGCTCTAATACCACTGGCTCCCTCACTTAAGCTTTCGATGTTCTAGACAAATAGCCTAGCCTCCAAGATGATAAACTGCCGTCTCTTTACTACCATAAAATATTGGAAATGAAATTACACACTAGATACATCACTAAGTACTCTCCCTTTCGATATCCTCAATATAGTGTGTTCTATCCACTACATATTCCTCTTTCAACAATTCTTTTTGCTCATGATGATCAACAACAATATTAGCCACTGGCATTTTCAGCCACCGCGTAAAAGGATTTGAATTCTGGCCATTTCTTTCGCCTTTGGCCTTCTCAACTTTGAGAAATAACGACAGGTTATCGATAAGGCAACAAAGATACGCTGAACCAGAGTCATACTTCAGGGTAAGTGACCAATCTGGGGAAAAGTTGTGAACACCTTGTCAGAGGTCAGTGTGCACAATGTCAAGACGAGTTCTTTTGTTTTGTGACGTGAACTCAGTTTTCAACTTCTTTTGGAGCAATTACTGGGACAGATTCCATGACCACGACTTCTTTTGCGTTGTCTAATATCGTTTGTCAGTTCATGGCTTATTATATAGGGCTAAGGCACACCACACTAGGCAGGCAAAGGTTCCAATAACCTCCTATTTCCTAAAGTTTATATAAGATAATATAAATTATAATAAACTTTCTTGTTCTATATAAAGTCTTATATGATTCTATCCTAAGATTATTAAGAAAAACTCTAGTTATTGTTTATTTTATACATCTTTAGATCTGTTCATACCTTGTAGTCCCTCGTCGTTGGAACTTTTGCACGGGACTGTGGCTTGTCAAAAGTGCAAAGAGGTATGGGACATTCTCCAAGAAGGGAAGATTATTGGCCAGAGACAGGTCACAGTTCCAGAGCTGGCATAAGAAACACAGGCAAATCTGGTTTTCTTGATATAACGCATACTAGTTACTGAGTACCTGCATCAATAAATAACTACTGAGAGTACCTGCCGATAAGACTTTGCCCAGTTCAACCTCGTCCAGCCTTCACAGCACTATAGGGTAATCACGTTTCTTGGTAAGCGCCAGCAACAATGACATTCGGTCTAATGTTGATCCGGTGATCTTTGGCTTACTTTGAGTATGGCCAGGCCATCAGGTTCAAGCTCTATAACTGGCCAAGCTCAGCCCGGCTGGTGGAGCGCTGTTCCATGTCTTACTACCACTTTGAGATCACCTGATACAATCGGTCGAATTGGCCCCTCCGTTTATTTACCAGCGAGTTTGCTACAACTTGTCCTATGTAACACACCACAACTTATTATGGCGACATCACAATTCCATGGCTTTTTCTCGCTTCCTCTCGAGATTCGCCAAGAGATCTATAAACTCGCCACGCCACCCCGCTTTGTGCATGTCAAACACTTCACAGAGGAAGATTATGAGACTTTCAAGGAGAATCTAAGGCTCACACCAAACTACCTTCACCTCGATGAAGCGCTAGCCCATTTCTCTTTCAATTGGAGGAATCGGATCCCAAGCCACAGCAATCAGCAGACGCTTGAAGCCTTTGGCTTCTCGAGTAACAGGTTGCCCTACCGGCCCTGGGCAGGTACATCCACCCCTAGAATTTGTCTCCATTTGTTGGCGCAAGATCCACAGACTGCATGGCAGCTCGTTAGGAAGGGCTACCTACACAGTCAAGCTCCGATTCCTGCGCTTTTGCATACGTGTTCAGAGTCTCGGAATGAGTTAATCAAGCGAGGCTACCGGCTCGCATTCAGCACACGATCGAGTGGGCCCCGGACATGGTTTCACTATGATCACGACATCTTGTTTCTCTCTCGTGAAGATCTTGGGCAGACTGATCATCGCATGCTGAGTGGTTGCCACTGGGATCTCAGTCAATTCGATCCTGAAGATATGCGAAGAGTCAGAAGGGTTGCTCTGGAGAGATCTGCCGGATCTCTGTTTCTTGCACATCCACGCTTCAGGGAGACCCACTTCAAGTTTCATGACTTGACATCTGTGCTGAGACTGTTTGGGCACATCAGCGAACTTTTTTTGGTAGAATGGACAGATAAGCATATGCTGGAGATGAGTGTGCCAGAAGATAAGAAAAGTCTTCAGAAACGGCATATTTACGACTTTCGAGGCTCCTGGAGCTATCAAGACGTTACAGAGGTTGACTCTCTTCTCCAAACGTTCCCCCGTGATGGATCCTCGCCCTTCTGTGTAGGATCTATCGGATCATGTGGCGAACTATTGTATGATTGTACGGATATGGAAGAATCCCGCTACTTTGAGCTAGTCACCAAATCGCTTCGAGAGCAGCTCCTAAACCGCCGCAGTAAGCTAACTGCGAGAGAGGCGAATCGGGATGCTTGGTGGGAGATACCAACAATCAAAACTGTTCATGTCATGACAGATTGGGGGCATGAGACTCTGTATCGAGAACGATCAAGGGTCCTCCAAATGGTTGCCAACTGTCGACAAATCTGGCTGATTCACAGAGATACGCAGCGGAATAATGTCCCCTTTTCATTACAAGAAGTTGGTTTTAATTATGAAGAGGATGAGAGTCTCTATGAAGAGATACTATGTGGAGAACCGGATGAATCAAGTTTAGGTGCAAGGCGTAGATGGTGGATTGAGAAAGGAATCGCTCCATTCCTTGATGCGTCTGGGCGCTAGGATGAACCCGTTGTTGGTAGAAATAGAGAAAGTGCCAGTACATACAGACTTAAGTGTAAGAGATAATAGTGAGCCCTTTAACGGAAGGCAGTCTCATCGATGGTACGACAAAATGGTGATGCAGACATATAAAATGGACTATTATCATTTACCATCGAGGGTGCTTCGAAGGTTCTGCGAAATCCGCCTGTTACTGAAATGCTTATCGACAAGGAGCCTGCCTGACAAAGACAGTATATCTTTCTGTTGAAACCCTTTCCTGATTATGTTTGTATCCGTCGGGCTTGTGAGCAGAATCTTAACATGCGCCTTGACCTTTTCATCCTGCGTGAGAGATAATAATTCAACCATCACCATGTCCACATACATATTCTGCATGTATTCTTCGTCTTCGTACACATTCACGCTGTCTAGCAGGCAAAAGAGCGTAATGTCACTACGCAGTCGACGAACTAAGACAATAAACAACCTGCAAAGCTCCTGAATCTTTTCTCCGTCGCTCTTTAGCAACGAAAGGTCCACTTCTTGGGAGACATGTGCTAGATCAACATCATCGAAACGGCGCTGATCAAGAAGCTGCGCTATGAGACTTTTAATGAGCCCAGCGCCTCCTCTGAGTGGGTCGTTTGAACCGGTGTGTTGGCCGCAAAAAAAGGCAATGGCACAAAAGGGGTCGACATTACGCAAGCTCTGCAGGATAGAGGCGGTGAACAGAGAAATGGCAGATACGTTCGTTCGGCTGGGTCGCATGTGGCCGTGAATGAGAAGTTCAGCGGGAGACGTTTTGACTACCCACTGACGGAATTTTGAATCGCTGACGAGTTGTTCCGCTCGGCCCTGGTCACGACGGTTGACAAGAGCGGTTGAGTCTAAGATAAAGTCCATATCAATGTTTTCGGCATGAGATATATCAAAGTTGAAATCCAGGTTAATCAGCCGCAGGAGTTGAGCTTGCGATATGCGTGGGGGGTTTTGTGGGCGATGACCCCGACTGCGAGATCGTTTGGCTTTGAGTTCGGAAGAAAGGCGTGCGTTTGTGGCCAAGAGCTGGGTATTCAACCGCTGGGCCCCTGTCGTACGCGGAAGAGTTAGTTACAGTATTGGCTGATGTTAGAATATCACTAACCGTTTATAGCAACGAGGTGCTCTTGTATTATTCTTTGAAAGGCATTCAGAGCAGCAGCAGAGAAGGTAGCGTTGGTAATGTTAACAGCAGCATTAATCTCGTTGGCAGCGGCGTTTCGTTCATTAGCTGATACTTCTCTATTCAGATCCGAAGCTAGCATCCGCTGCTCTTTGGCCGTCTTGGTATGGTCCAGTTGTAGCTGCTTCAGAGTCTTTAATCCTTGAGACTTTAGTCAGCACTTTGTTCAATAAAGACAGTATGGTACTAGGCTACTTTCACACACCTTCTGATACTTTAACATTGATTGAGGAAGTTACGCGGAAGTTCCCAATGCTCGCCTTCTCCATTAACCTCCTGCTACTGGAATTAAGCTCGTTTAGGCATTCTGTAAGATCTGCTTTGTAATCTTGACCCTTCAGCAATGCCTTGGCTATTTTCCGCACTTTGTACCTCAAGTTAGTGGAGTTACCGTTTAGGTATATAAGACCCAGGGCATACCTTTGTTTGCCCAGTAATAATCAACTATATCCTCAATGGTTTGGAGTATGGATACGATAACGTCTAGGGCTGCATCTGTTATCTCGTCTTCGTCCGTGTACACCGCCACAATACTCTCGACGTCCTCCAGCTTCTCTCTGAACTGGCGTAGACTGGTCTCAATTTCTTCCCGGACCTGAGCAGTTCTCTTAGCAGCCTTTCTTGTGTCAGTTGATGTCACCTGTTGAGTAGGGTTTGTCAAAGAGAGCTTAAACACAGAGGGAACTTGCATCAAAAATTATGTCAAAGACGCAATGGATGATTGACGAGTATTCCGTGTTTGGTAGAAGCGAAACAAGTCTCTGTGCATCGCTTGCGCGGTCTGTCGCTTGGTGTCCCGTCCGCTTCCAAAAGCCAATAAATCCGGAGTAGCCATAGTATCTCGCCCTGGCTTTCTCTAGAGTATCAACCATCCCGACCCAGTCTGTGGCGGCTCGGATGCTGTTGGGAGTGCTAATAAGCCTTTCAGGTTCATCACGGCTGGTTTTGAGCTTTTCCATTGCTTGAGGCAACATTTCCTCCCAAAACGGTTTCCGTGTCGAGTCTGGTGATGTTGTGGGGAGCAATTCTGGTAGCTCGTAATCCTCTGGCTGATCCATAGTGCTATTGACTTCCGTGATTTGTGAAACGGGTCCGCAGGGTTCTAATTTTTGAATCGAACTTTGGGTTTGCAGAAGCTTCGTGAAATATAAGCAGGGGAGTTTCGATGAAGTCGAGGCACGGTTGTCGTCAATGCACCTGAAGAGGTCGCCAGTAGAGATGTGGGTGTCAAACCAGTATTGCAGGGTTGGTCAGCTCAGCCTCCATGAACACTGCCTCTTGTTTGATGTATTGGGGGCCAATAATCTGCCTGCTATTCTGTAGCAAGCCTGTTTGTCAAATCCTCTGCAGGTGGCCAAAAGTGGTTTAGACGCTGAGATCTCCACTGCTTGCTACAGCAGTCAAAAAGGCCCAGGAGAAAAGGTCACAGAACTGTCAGCTTTTAAAAATTATGGCGCAAAGCTCGGAAGCTGATCTTTTCATCTCTTCATTCTTCGCATATGAGTAAATACGAAGATGACCTTTCATGCAGGCCGATGCAAGACAAGTCACGCCACACTAGTTATACTGCATGCCCAATCATCGAGCCGCTTCTCCGCTTACCGACCAGGATCGTAATGTATAGTAAGCACGTAATGTTGTCAGCCCTCGGATTGAATGTGCGCAGTGTTGCATGTGGTTGAGGCTGTGATGTGACACGTGTCAGGCACGATGGCCCTCGTAAGGCGTTCTCGAAAACAAGGCTCCGTTGTAGATCATGGAGCCTTTTACTGTCAGGTTTCGTCCTCTTGTGTACACAACATCTGGTCAATCCCTGCCTGATTATCGACCAATTCCCTCCTGAACCACTCAATTCTAGCCTCCTGAGTACATGAATGTCATGGGGGACTCACCGACTATCACTCCCTTTCAAGATATGAGATCTCAACAACTTGACGAGCCTAATAATTCAAGCGTGGAGTCAACTACCGGATCACAGGATCTGATGGAATCTAGCGAAGTTTCTCAAGACCCAGTGAGGGAGGAAAGCACTGGAGCTGCTTCAACCAAAGATCAGGATTTGGATCCTGCTGCACTCGATCAAGAGACTAACGATATGGCACATAAAACGCAAGTAAGCGTAGACCCACAGGTCATTAACGAGGCTACCACTGTGAGAGAGGAAATCCAACAACTTCACCGCAAGATCGAGGAGCTCTGTCTGTTGCACCATATACCTATGGATCAACTGCCACGTACCATGCGACCGTCAGGTATGCCAGCGCCAGGTAGTGTGCTACCACCAGCGGGGTGGCCTCCAGGACCTATACCGCCACCAGGTGGTATACGACCGCAAAACCAGGCCACTCAGGCAGGATTCCCTTTCGGACGACCTGGTAGGAAAGGGCCAAAGCCACCACAGATTGTGAATACGGATACTGTTATCCCCAATCGTGAATTTCTCATCCCGAAGCTCAATCGGGTGCCGTGGGTGGAATTCCAAGCCCATCTCGACCCCGATGAGACTGGTGACAAATTCGCTGTCGACGTATTAGTGGGCGAGCCCAACGTCACGATGGACTTTCCTAGCCAAGACTATGTTTCCACACGTGGGCAGCTCTATGATGAAGAATATGAAGAGGGCTCTGTGGAAGACGAGGCTATCACCGCCAAAACTAGGCCCGCAGCAATCCACCAGCGGAAGTCGACCGATGAAACCGATGCCAGAGGCCAAGGACCATTGCCAGAGCGCATTCGCATCAACTCCAAACCCATCCTCGCGATTCTTGGCAAAGTCCTTCAAGAAGATCTGTCTGATGACTTCGAGCCCGTGCTAATGATGCGGCCGTTCCGAGCTTTGGTCCAGCACAAGGATGAGATTCGGAAGTGGAAGGAAAGCCTTGAGGGCAAATTTAAGGATTCAGATACGACGCTACTGGAGCAAGAGGCGAACGAGAACGCTGAGGCCCACGATGACAACGCGAAGGGAAACGTTAGCCAAGGCGACTACCAAGATGATAAAAGTAGACGTCGGAGCCTACGCCACAGCAAGAGCGCCAAAAAGGGCAGGAATGTGACCGAAATCGATGGAGGTTCCCTCACCAGCAGCAAAGAGGCATTAGATGATCTTAAATGCCTTGTGGAGTTCATCGGCACAGACTTGGAAGACAAGATTGCCTATCTCGCAAGTGATGAATGCCAAGAGGTTGTCTTTAGCGACCTATGGCACTTGTTCAAGCCCGGTGACTTTGTCGTTAGCAGAGACACGAAGCAGGCCTATCGGGTGATTCAAGTCAAATACTCAAAGCATAGCAGGACTCCGGCTATGACCAAGCCTCTTTTCATGTTCGACGTCGAATCCAAGTTGAAGAACTCACCCATTATCGTTAAATGTGTTCATATAGACTTTGATGGCGATTTGATTGGTCCAGTCTCAAGAAAGATTCATTTCCACCGGTTTGACGGAGAAAGGAACATCCAGTCACTCGAGATAATCCCTCTCCGTCTGGCTAAAACGGGCAACTTGAGAGAAAAGCTGGTCAAAAGAGGTTCAGACTTTCTCGAGGTCTGTGACACTCGGCGTCGTGGTGTCCCAATGCACTACTCCGGGCTTGAGATAGAGACGCAAGAGGAGATAAACAGCCAGGTGGTCATCGACTTTGAAGAAGCTATCGCATCCAACGACGTGGGTGGGAATAGGCGAACAAAGGGATCGACAGTGGAAAAGCTCATCCTCGAGAATTTTGCTCGCATGCTGAATGAAGAAAGGGCTCTCTTGCTTACCGACATGGAAGCGAAGTGGAAGCCAGCGCTCGAGCATCTTGATGCCGACGAGAATGAGGACTCTGACGACGACTCGGACACTAGCTCCTATGGGTCGGATATAGCTTTTGCTAAGAAGTGCATTCCTGAATGCTGCGCAACCGAGAATGTACACGATGATGCTTACGTTGAGTACAACCGCAGCAATGAGTTTATCCAAAGCCAGTTTCGCGAGCGACCTACGTCGGGAGAGAGAATTCCATCACTGGCAATTGCCCCACGGTCACTCATAGAAGTGACCGAGGATGTGAACTATATTACCGATGATGAGAGGCTTATTATAAGTTACCGCGTGTTTGGGTTTATTTTGCGCAGCAGGAAATGGGGTACGTTTTGTCATGTCCCAATTTAGTGCCCTTGTCTGAGCACATACTCTGCTGTTTGAGATTCCTGTTGTACTGACATAGCTTCACAATAGCCAAGCTTGACTTAACCTACCTGGGACCTATGAGAGGCCAGAACACTTTCGACCTGCTGGTCCTGCCCCCCGGTCATAGGGAGATGGTAGAAAGTCTCGTTACTCAGCACTTCTTAAACAAGGCGTCGTCTTATGATGAGACCGATGAGGTAGACATTGTTCGTGGGAAAGGTACATATTATTCTCTACTATCGAACTTGACAATGGCTCACAGCTACAATAGGCAAAGGTTTGATCCTGCTTCTCCACGGAGCTCCGGGAGTAGGGAAGACAACCACGGCAGGTTAGTACATCCAGACCTCATGATATACACTCTTGGACTACCTACTCACAGAAGAGACAGAATGCGTTGCTACATATTTCCACAAGCCTCTGTTTCAAATAACCTGTGGTAAGCGGGCGCTGCTCCCACTAAGCTGGAGGAGAATACTGAAAGAGACTTTAGGAGACTTGGGATCAACTGCCGACGTGGTGGAAAGCCGCTTAGAGAAGAACTTTGCCCTAGCCAGTCGTTGGGGCTGCATCCTGCTCATTGATGAAGCCGATGTATTTCTCGAGGCGAGACAGACGGAGAATTTCGACCGCAACAGTCTCGTCGCCGGTATGTCACCAGCCCATACTCGAATTTATTTTCTCTGTTACACTTTTAACCACTGGTTTCATTACAACAGTTTTCCTTCGTACATTAGAATACTACAATGGCATTCTCTTCCTTACTACCAACCGCGTTGGCACGTTTGACGAAGCATTCACATCCCGCATCCACATCAGCCTCTACTATCCGCCTCTCAGCCAAGCCTCCACCCTTGCTGTTTTTCAGGTAAATCTCACGCGGATTCAATCAAGATTTCAGAAGAAAAAGAACAATGGTGAAGCCACTCTAGAAATCGACGAGCGGTCTATCAATGAGTTCATCCTTCGATATTACGAAAAGAATACCGAGGCGCGTTGGAACGGCCGCCAGATTCGTAACGCCTGTCAGACAGCACTTGCACTAGCCGAATTTGAGGCTCAGAAGCTTGCCAACCCGGCTGCTGGAGGGCGAAGTGTCATGGATTTAGCTGCCATGTCCAAGAAGATGACTAATGTTTATTTAACGTCAAAACACTTCCGTGACGTGGCGAGATCATATCTGGCTTTCATGCGTTATCTCAAAGAAGTCCATGGTGACAGCCCAGCCCAGCAGGCCAAGAACTTCCGTCTGCGTCATGATCGATACGGTCTTGCGGAACCCCCAAGTCTGCTTGCTTCACGTCAACAGAGAATGGTGGAAGAGAGGGGACCGAGTTATGGACAGCGATATGAGTCAGGGAGTGCCGGTAGTTCCAGAGGACATCACAGACAGCAGGGTCGAGGGTCAGCGTATCAACAGCCACGCCAAGGCGACTACATGGAGGATGAGGAAGATCTCGGTACGTACGGGTATGACAAGGAAGACTGCTACAGCCAGGAGAGTGGCCATGATCCGACGCAGTATGGCGCAAATGAGTCAGATTTCGAAGAGGAGCCATTGTATGAGCAAGAGGATGAGAGTAAGCCGGATCTCAAACACAAACAAACCACGTATGAGTACCCGGAAGAGTCGGAGGACGATGATGACTTCATTCAACAAGATTCTGATCGGAAGACGAAAGTAAAAGCCAGAGGTCCCCCTGGTTCATCTCTGAGGGGACGACAACGACAGATTCACGCTCGTGGTGCGGAGCATGTCAGAGTAATGGTTGGTGGTAGAGGAGCTGGAAGTATTCCATCGCAACGACTATCGAATAAAGACGGCCAGACATCTACTAGACGGGGAAAAACGCCGACGCACGGACGAGGTGTGCGGCGACTTCCACAGTAGAGATTATTAGGTCCCGGAATACGGATAAGTTTAAATTGAGTAGGAAACTCTTATAAGTGAACAGGACATGTGGTTGAGATTGCCGAAGTTATGGAGAGGCCATGGGAAAGATAGAACTGGGAATGTATGTGACAGAAACGGGCACCCAAAACGGAAAGGGCGAAAGAGTTTTCCAAGCCTGAGTGATTATCTACCACGAAATAAACCACGCCTTGTATTGTGAACCCCTGTCGAGGGTAGTGTAGGGCGGGGATCTTAGATTTCCATATATAGGAAGAGTTGCGTCCGTCTCCACTCATCAGATCATAGCAGCCCTGCTAGTCGTCGGGCGATGCACCATGTTATGCAGTTGGTTGAGAACTTACATGGATCAACCAACAGGTCCATCACGCGTTGCACACAGCCCCCGGGGAAGCCGGCCTGACAGTGGAGGTGATAGCATGGGGTCGGCATCTAGGTACATAAGACTCCCGATTCTTCAGCCTTTCCCCGTTCACCCAAAGATTCTCGGTTCTTTTATCCGACACCAAGCCATTATGTCTTGGGACAGGTATGAGCTTGGCCAGAACAACATCTTCTATGATGAAAAGGTGCCTCTGCTCCCTGACAAGGTCTTGCCGTGGCACGTCGAAAGAGTGCGGCAGTTCGCCCTAGACTTTTCCTGCGCACTTGGTGGAGTCACAGATTCTAGCCATCTCAGCGACCGTAGCCTCAAGGATTTGATTAGCGGTCCCGATCCAGAACCAGCGTTAAAAGCATCGCAGAAGGCCCAACGAGAAGCGGTAAATATAATCAATGGCGGCTTCAAGGAGGACAAATGGGCAAAGTTCTTCGAACTACATTTCTTTGCAGCTCTGTCTGACTCTCTTTTGGTGTCGAAGGAGGATTCTCGGCGGTATACTCAATGCTTGCCCCAATGTGAAGCGTGACTGACAGTAGATATGCAGCATTTCACGTAACAAATACTACTACGACGGTGTAAAGAGGTAAGATAAGACGCTACATACTGTTGGTTATTTATAGCTCAATAGGTGTTAGAGAGACGGACGAGTCATGGACCCTGTTCTCCAAGAACAGTGCAAATGGTCTCGGGTCATTCGAGAGCGTCAAATACCCAAAGCCTGATCACGCATTCTTCCTACCCATCTACCATTCTGCAGACAACGCCGGCATTCCTGCAATATCTGATCCCAAGGCTCGACAGTGGAGCCAGGTACAGGGCCAATTGGGAATAGAGCCATTCTCATGGTCAACTCTAAAGAAGCTGAACGAGTTCGGCCTTCAGCCAACCCCGCGTCGAATTTTCAACCGGCAACCCCGCGAGGCCGAACTTAAATGCTATCCTTGGTTCGTCGTCGAGCACAAGAAGGAAAATGAGTCTGAAAAGGACGTGTCCTGTCAGGCAGCCAATGCTACGGCGTGCGCCATTAGCTTGGTACAGCACTCAGCTCAATACGCCGTGAAGCTACTACACGAGGCACATGTGCCACCCATTCCGGCCATGACGACCATAGGACCACTGGTTACCATCTGGCTTATGTATTATGCGAAAGGCTTCGATGCACCTTGTTCCAGGAGGAGCACCAACGAAGTAACGACCAAACGACGTAAGGAAGGTCATGTAAGTTGCGTTACATAACCCGTCCGTTCAAGCTAAACTCCCCTACTAACATGACTGCTGAGATAATGCAAGCAGTATGGAAGGGTGATATGACTAAACTCGTCGACACTTTAAAACTCCAAATGATTCTTGACAACGTGCACACTTGGGCTATGAGAGTGTTCAAGCCCTTGATATCCACCTACATCGAACAATGGAAATATGTGCATTGCCACCCTTCCCTCGATTTACAAACCACTCACGCCATGTTGGTACAGTCCAGGAATGACCGTGAGAGGATGATTGAGCAACGTCGGGCTGTCCTCCCCATTATCCAAGATCTTCTTGAGGATCATGCGACCATGGAGCTGGACGCATTGTCCCATCATAAAGTAACACCTTTGATGCTGGGACTCTTCATGCATCAGATCTGTTCATCAGAAAGAGAATTCATCGCCAAAGAAGTCGACCGAGCTGTTGAAGATAGGTTGAAGCTTCTCAACCTCAATGGGCCGCACAAGACCAGGGCGTCTTCTATTATTCAGAGGCAAAACGCAGCTTCAAGCCAAGTGATCCGTTTACTCAACGATGAACGACTAGCATCAACACCCAGATCAACTCCCCCTACTCCGATCCCTCCAGTCGATGATGACGATCCGAATGATTCTGACTACAGAGACTCGCAAGAATTGCCATCCGCCGCTAATCAAGTCAACGATGCCTCGGCCGAACCCTCTGACTCCGATTATGAATTCGCTCAATATTCGACGACTGTGTTCGTTGCTCGTGAGGATGTTGAAACCCCACGTGCTACACCACATCAGAGTCCAATGGCCGAGCGACCCAAGACACGTCGCCGCAATGCGTCGTCAAACTCACTTGGTGCAACTTCTGGTTCAGGTGAGAACACTCCGAGACCTGAGAGGCTCTCTGGTCAGTTGATCTCCAACACCGCACCTAATAGCCCTGCATCGCCTCTGAGGTCTCAACGCCAACGAAGCCTGAAGCCTAGGACACCTTCTGGTTCACCTGTTTTTGCTGGTCGATCACCTCCTGGACAGGCCGCTTGGGGCCCAGGCCGACTATTTGGTCAATCACAACCTTCCAAGTCTCCCATTCCTCGCCAGTTCCAGCAGGTTTCGGATCAGGAGTCTCAGATACGGTCGGAAGGTGGAGAAAATAATTACTACATTGATTTGACTAAAGATAGTCAAGATGAAAGTGATACTCCTCAAAGAGATGGATTTTAGGACAAATTAGGGATTTCTAATTTCATATTATATAACCGCTCTTCACTTTTGCTGTCCTTGTTTTCCATTGTCTATGAAGGACCGTCCTGATAGTGTGGTGTTTAAGAATGATCTATATGATTACCTAAAGAATTGTAGTAGAGTTTCTTTTTCCTCCCCGCTTTGCAGGAGTAAAGCTTTGAAAATACAGTTCTTTCGGCGACTACCAATCATATCCCTATCGACTGCACTAGCCTAGAGAGTCAATGCTCATAGTCACGTGCACGACAACTGAGACAATGCAATTTCGTGTTTGTACCGTACCGCGTTTTAAACGTGTTCAATACATCTTCTCACGCCCATCCATTTGATACCAAACAAGCTTCATCATGTCAGTCAAGGAAGAGGCCTCGGATATGCCAATGTCCCAGTCTCATTTTGCCAAGTTTGATAATTTTACACCCAATGACAACGTCTCATTCGACGATGAGTTCGCTCGCCTCGCGTCGTCTCAAAATTGGGTTCCTGGCTCCCAACTCTACACGCAGGAACGCACCATTGCGATGCGCGAAGAACTTCAACTGCACTACTTCTCGCAGTCGAAGCAGACAGGAGATGAGCTTACCGAAGAGGAACAATTGAAAGGATACCAAAGCCTCTGTCGTGAGGTTCGCATACCTGAAAAGGACTCAATACCCGAATGCAAGAAGGACCTAAAGAATACTCTTGTCAATATAGTTGACCTTATTGATGCGCGCCGGGTGCAAAAGGACGTCAAGGTGTGGGATGATTTCGAATCCTTCCGCGCCTACACGCTTCAGGATGAACATCGCATTAACATGCACGAGGCAAAACAAGACGGGGGATATCTGGCATCTTTACTACAGCGCCTCCGGGGCCCACGTACGCGAAGTAGGAACCGTGCAAGGAGTCATCAATCCAACTCTGGCCAAAATTCGGGGAAAATAGTAAAGAAGAGGTCCAAACCCAGGCAGCTCCAGAAGCGCTTAGTTAAAACCGAAGAATAATACAAGACCGGGATTTCTAACCCGATCATAGCCGCAACTCCTAAAACTCTATTATAGACCTTTTCAACGTAATATGAATGTCTCCATCTACCAAGTTATGCAACTCGTGCAACATCATACAGCTTATTACTCCCGGCGACTCGTTGTGGACCGACATGCCGCCGACATGCTAGTCTCTGAGCTTCCGTCCAATGTTTGATTACATCCCTGTCTCCCCAAGCCCATCCTGTGCCACACATTGCTTCATTTGTGTCTGCATTTTTTAAAGCCTATACTTACCCTTACGTTGATTTATCAAAATTAAAAAATGTCGCCTGGAGCCAATACCATGCTTTTTCTTTGAAGAACATTTTATGTTCTATCTAGACCCAATACTCTGTGCTTTTATAGCGTGGTTATTTAACTGTACAAAAAGTCTGTCTTTTTATTATGTTTAGGTTACTGTAGGCATTCTTGCGTTGGGCATTACTGACTTATTACCGAGATATACTATTGGCTCAGATTTGATTTCCCCTCTCTTCATCAGGCCGCAATTGTAATCCTGCCTTTTGCAACTTTTTACTCTCTTGAAATAACTTATCTCCTTTCTGGACTTACACGACATTGACTTGCCATAATGAAACGGGAAAGGTCTTCCTCGAGCGATGAGCAGCCGAATACTCGACTAAAGGCAAAATCGAAATCAATTCATCTTTGTTCACGCTGCTGCGCCATCAGATGGTCATCTTTAACCCAAAAGTCAGACAACGGCCAACAGGCAAAAGAGTTTAACGTCGCAATCAATGAGTCTCACGAAGATCTAACGTTATCTTCTTGTGAGGTTTGTCAGCTGTTCGCTCTGTTGAAACCATCCACTCTAGATACTTCAACATGCTCTTTACGGGCAGTCGGTTTGAGTGCACTTTTCACCGACCGCCATCCAAGACCAGACACGAACCTTGTATTTATTAACATAGGAACAAACGAGCCACAGCTTGATAGGCGAAGCCACATGGGTCATCTCATAGCAGTTGAACGACTGCGCAAAGCATCCCCTTCCCGTGAACGTCGGCGCTACGAATATGAGAAAATCAATTTTGGGTTGATCAAAGAGTGGATGGAGTATTGTGACCATAATCATCCAAAAGAATGCAAGCCAGAAAAGCTCGCTACAATACCAAATTTGAGAGTTATTGATTGCACGAAGCCGGAATACATCGACCGCGAGGAACCTGTGGTAATACCTGCGCCGGCCGATTGCAGATACGCTGCATTGTCATATGTCTGGGGGGATACAGAACACATGTTCCCTCAAGTCGTCAAGGACAGTATCAAGGTAGTCACTAAACTCGAATGTAAATATCTATGGGTTGATCGATATGTACGTTGAATGAACGCAGAATGACAGGAGCTAACAATCTGCAGTGCATCAACCAGGACGAAAAGGACCCCATCAAGCAGGAACAAATGCAAAGGATGGATGAGATTTATTCACAGGCACTTTTCACGATCATTGATGCCGCTGGAACAGACTGTAATTCCGGCTTGGCTGGCGTAACTCACCCTCGCCGGTCTCATCCAGTGCTGCGATACGCTCAAGTAAACGGCATAAAGCTCACCTACCTCGGTACACCTCCTGCAGAAAACATTCGGTCCAGTCGATGGGCTTCTCGTGGCTGGACTTATCAGGAAGGTGTTCTTTCGCACAGAAGAATCTTTTTTACTAATGAGCAAATCATATTTCAGTGCAATAATATGACTTGTGTCGAATCATTTAATATTCCCATGAGTTTATTGCACCTGATTGAAAGACCGAATATGAGAAAGCCGCCTAAACTCAAGGACTTAGAGCCCGCTGTCTTGCCCGGCAAAGATATTGGGAAGCATTTAATGGAATTCAGCGAGAGAAATCTCACATATGATCGCGATACCCTGAATGCCTTCTTAGGGATACTCAACTTCTTTGGCAGAGATGGGAAATATTTTCATGTGCACGGAAACCCGATTCACAAAGACAAGGGTTATTTGATCAATGCTTGGTACCATGTGAAACCTGGAGCCAGAAATTTCAATTTCCCCAGCTGGTCTTGGACTGGTTGGAAGGGCGCAATCAAGATGACCAGCCGTAATACCCGGAAGTATGAACTTCGATTGTTCCCCAAAGATGAATCTAGAGATGGATATTCAATTTCAGTCGATGACTACATGACGGAGTGCACTACAAACCCTCTACTAGAAATGCAACCCGTCATCCAACTGGAAGGAATGATGACAAAGGTGTCGTTTGAAACCATCAAATTAGGTTCAGAGAACAACATTTCAAACAGAACAGTCACCGAAACGGCGATGCAAGATGGTCCTTGGGCTATACTGCCTTTGACAACAGACATCACGTGCTACTCGTTTTTATACCTCGATAATGAGGCGCTGACAGGAATTTGTCAATTCAAGCTTCCCGTCATGGTGCTGGAATTTGGGGAGAGTTCGCAAGCTCATAACGTTATCATACTAGTTCTGGAGGAAAAGGGTGACCGTTTCGAACGAGTTGGGATGATCACGGTACGGGGCGCATTCAAGTCTGCCAACGAAGACGATGAAACACAAACAAAGTCAACTATGTATCGAGACAAGAGTGGGAGATGGAAAAAACGTGCACCGACAACTATGCCCGAAGTCCCCATCTGGCAGAAGGATCTCGAGATGAAGACTATCGTGTTGCAATAGAAAGGTTCATACAAATACATCAAGAGCTGTCCCAGTTCTGGTTAGAACTGCCAACTGAAACCCTGGCTCTTACACAGCTTTCAACTTCTCCACCTTGTCCCTTGCATTCTCAGCGATTTCCTGAGCATCCTTGAGCGCGGCGATTTCACCCTTTACTTGGTCCCTCAGTTCACCTGTAGTCTTGTCTTCTCTCGTGATCTCACGAATCTCCGTCTCTGACAATTGGAAAACGTAGTCACTGGTGAGTTTACTCAAGGGGCCGTCTTTATCCATCACGAAGCTTTCAGTAATAGTCTGCGAGACGTGTCTTGTAAATGACTCAAGCGAAATCTGTACAAAAAGTCAGTAAATTCTGTCCAGATTCCCTTTTATGATGAGGAATTCTCACCTCGTAATAGACCTTCACGACATCGTGAATGTCCATCATCATTCTGTCTTCATTTGAAAGATCCATACTGGTCCACATACCCACCAGAGTCTGGCTTGAGATGAGATTATGGGCTTGTCCATTCGTGGGGATGGACGCGGCATGAAAGGCCCTAGCGTACCTTAGCGAGCGCCAGCCGTCGAGCTTCTTAGGAAACCTATCATCGTTGGTCTGCAGAAACACTCTTTCGGTTTCCTGTTTGCAGTACCACTCGAGAGCCTGTCGAGCCTTGAGAAATGTGTCTTCAAACATCGAATGGAGTCGGCTCTTTAGCTCCTTGTATAAAATAGATGTACTTCCAGTGTCCGGGCAGGTAGACTTGAGGATTGTCTCATAGCTCAGCTTCAGAGCGTCTCTGACTCTCTCCAGATGCTCCTGGGCGATACGTCCCCATTTGTAAATCTGGAGACGATATATGACGGGGTATATGTCCGAGTTCACCACACCTCGAGGCTGCGACGCCCCGAATCTTCCGAGATTGTCTTTGATTATCTTCGCGAAATCCTCTGATGACTCGAGGCGCTTGTACTTGTCAAATGCCGGTATCTTGGGCAGCTCAGATTTAAAATCGTCGGGGGGGTCAGTCATTTCGTACAAGGCTTGATGCGCTCTGTTGTTCTTTTCCTTCCCACTGATCTCGTTATTGTCGAGAACTTGTCGATAGCGCCCGCAACTGACATACGGATCAATACCCACATCGACAAATGTCCAGACACCGCCGACCCAGCGCATGACATTAGCGAACTGAGCGTTCAAGTCGCCGAGCTTTTGTCGTATGTCCATGTCACGGGACTCGAGTGACCCCGGACTCATAAAAGCCTTCGTGGCTTGTTCAGAGTACTTGCGAACGAATTGATTGAGGTAGGCCTGGCTTTGGCTAAGATTCGTTCGAGGGTCTCCCAACTCTGCCAGCTGTGCATTCTTTTTGCTCAATTGCAACTGTATGTCCCGCTCCAGCTGGGGAAAAACCTTTTCGATCTGGGACGTAAGGATCTCTCCGAGATGATTTTTGAGCTTGGATGTTCCTCTACGTTCAGCAGGTATCTGGGTCCAGGGCTCTTTGTCGAAGATCCTTTGCTCGATTTCGTTGCCAGACACGCTGTTTTCAGAGTCGTCTCCATTACAAACCACAAACATGCCATTCTGGAAGGCTGACTCGCTATTCTCGGCCCGAGTCTTTGTGGAGGAGATGAGCTAGAAACGCGTCAGATCACGAGTCGTACTGTACTTTGATCGATGAACGCACCGTATGAAGCGCCTTCGGGCTTGTCACCATATCGCACTTTGTGAAGACACCAATCAACTGCCCTTCGTTAGGGACGTGTTCTCTGCACCTTTCGATGACCTTTTGGGTGGAAAGTTCAGCAGTTGCAGGTAGCGTGCATCTGAGTTGGGTAACTTGTTATTATAGCTCCAAGGGATGAGAAAGAGGAAAACTCACATTACTGTGTTCTTCGGGTTTTTGATGTATTGTATAGCCAATCGATGAGTTCCAGCCATCTCGGACTTGTTGATATTCACGCTTGAATTGACGAGTCCAGGAAGGTCCAGAATGTTGAAGAGTGATCGGTTAGGCCCCCAAAGATCAACTCTAACAATATCTGGCACGAAATTCTTCTTCTGGTGTCCGCTACCTTTTTTAATACCAATTTGATTCTCAGAAAGCTAAGGGCAATACTCAATGAATGTTGTCTGATGAATGAAGGAGTCAAATAACTTACATCTTGAAGAGCCGCTTTAAACATACTCATGGTCAGGGTGTCACCATTAAGGACATACTTTTCCGCTTTTGGGTCTGCACGTTCTAAACCTTCGATATCGTTGGGCGCCTTTTCAACGCTAATACAGAAGCGCTCTCTATTATCCTGCGTAGTACGTCGAGAGACAATGCGGATCGGAAAGTGAGTACCAATGCCGGATTTAACTGGAAAAGGAATGCCAGTCAAGCTTTTTAACAAAGACGACTTTCCAGCGGATTGCTCACCCACCACTACTAGCTAAGGACAAAGTTAGCGGGGTATCGCCTTGGTTATATCTGGAGAATCGGCTCTTGCCTCTGGGATGTCCAGGTTTGCATGGATATTGCAAACCTGAAGTTGGTTAATAGCGTTAAATAAGATTTGTCTTCTCTCGTTGTCAAAAGGATCTTCCACAACGATCTTACTGTCCCCAGCCTCATCTTTGTTATTGGTCATTGATGTCTGAGCAGAGCCACCATTCTGAGTGCTCAATGACCCCGAAGCTTGGTTTTCAACCGAACCGTTCGACGAAGATGGAACATCTCCAATATTGGGGGCTGCAACGGTTTTTCCATTCTTGTCGGTAGAGCCATTGGGGACTTTTGGCTTAGGGTTCTGCTCCATTGCGGTCGATGCAATAGTCCCGTTCTTGAGTGAGAACATTCACAACGGCACAGTTATGTGGCAGAAATTGCTAGAGGCAGATAACCTTTGGTGTGACCGATGAGACAATTAATGCTTGATAAATGATAATCGCTTGGCTATAAATACTTTGTGTGTCTACTTATAATGGATGAAATGCACTGCCTCCTTCCTGTGTCATGGGCTGGTTGCAGACTTCTCGACAACCAACAGACGAACAAGGTTTTTGAGATAAAGGAATGCAGCTATGACCTCCTATTCTTCCCGTTCTACCCTGCCCCCCTGCAGTTCGCTCTGGAAAAGGAATACGACAGTGTCCAGCCGCTGCAGATCAGGCTATGATGCAACCTTGTGTTGGTCGCAAACCCTGCAACTGCATCTCAGCTTGCCATTTCAAGCAGGTATCTAGACATTCTAAGATTACAGGAGCTCCAACAGGGGCGCTCAAATAGTTCCGAGATCAATCTTGTGCGCTTGGCCAGACTATCGGCCACATTTTGAACTATTACATTCCCTCTTTCACAGCTCACAGAGGCAAATTCGTCCGCCAGGCACTTTCCGTAGGTTACCCAGAGGCTTGTAAACCCGAAAAAAGAATAGTGCAACCTCACAGCCTTAGCGGTCCCAGTTATTTAAATGACCGTCTCCACTACTGCACGGCACAGCACAGGATCTAATTCCCCACAACTAGTCTCTTTTCCCTTCATCAACGTGCCAAGCTTGCAATCAGTTCTCAGCGGTAATGAATGCAAAGCGTGTAGTTAGCACCGAAAAATGATATACAACTGGGCATTTATTAAGTTGATCTTGGACAAGTAATTTACATTAGGACAAAGTTTACTTTAGTTAGAAATATCCATGTAAGAAGTTCGGCAGCATTAGACACATTGCACACCCCCCTTGTCCTGAAAGCTCAACTAGGCGGCACCTATACATTCATGGTATGGAATTTAACAAGAGTTCATAAGTAATTATATAGCTTTCGGCTACAAATCCCACGTCCGCATTAAGCAATATTATTTAAGCCGCCAGGTCCGCTGTTCTAGTAAACTGTCATCAAGTGTGCAATGGAGAAGAGTAAGCAAGCCAATACGTTCGCAGTATATATGGTCCTGTGCGTTCCTCTGCGGCTGCTCATGCTCCTGTTCTTGGATAACAAGCAGTGTCGTATCGTGAAGGTTGGTATGCTTTTGACTCTGAAAGTTTCCTAATACAATGCCTGTCCATGACTCCCGTAGCAAGGAAGATAGAAAGTTGTTCTCATTGTTGTCTTCGTCCTTTCGGGTAAGAAAGGACTCGCCCTGCCATATGTTGTCTCCAGCGCAAACTGTACCAATCAATGTATTGGGCCGCTCTTCGTATTCCCCTATGCGAAAGTTAATGGTGGCTGCGCTAGCTGTGATCTCGAGTATGTGTTGCTGGCCTGATCGGATGATCGAGTTGCTGTCGTCTGTCATTCGCAATTGCTCATAGCAGAGGCTCCACAGTACTGCATCTCGATCTTGTTGGCCGCCAGGGATAATAGATACATCTATCGCAAATCCAGACGTTTGGTTGATAGGCCGGCTATTCTTATTCATGCTAGCGACGACGCCCTGCCATCCTGTCCACGACCAGCTTGGAAACCCGTGCCGCCGTTGGGCGGGCTCTTCAAGTCGCCAACGGAGACCGTCAAGAAAGCCGCCAAGGCCCACAGCGGTGGCAACGTTATTATCAGCGCTTATTCCGGATTTTATATTGTTGAGGCGCAGAATGGGGACGCCACAAATATGGTAAATGGGCTTTTCCCTCTTTTGAGATAGTAAATTCAAAATGCCAAGCATGGCATTCAGGGTGTCCGAGGGCAGAGAAAGTTGCCGTGTCGTATAAACCGCCAAGAGATCAAATAGGCCTAAGCCAGTATGAGATGCATCTGCACCAGGCATTGTGTATGGTTCATACATCCAGAAGGGCTCCATAAAACGGGGTTTAGACCCAGAAATTCTTCGTTCCAGACCAAAAGGTAGGCGAATAGCCTCACGGCAGATCATGTGGCGGCACTCGTAAGACATCTCATATTCTGAGAAGTAAAGACGACGGCATGCTAGTAGTCCCTCCTGATATGTCCATCCACGAGTGGCCCAGGTGGAGCGGAAATGGATGTGGTGGGAGGGGTCAGGGGGGATGCATACCAGCGCGTGATCCTGAATGAAAACGCCAGGTTGTTGCTGCCTCGGACGCCCTGGGGCACCAGGTAGGCCAGCTGATGCACCCTCACCAGCTGCTGCAATTAGAGTCACCTCGGCATTGGCATAGACCATGTGCATATGCCGTAACTGCTCCTGTTTGACAGCCTCGTCGCCTGTCTGCACGATACAATAGCGGTCTACCCACAGGTATTGATATCCAAGCTGCAGCGTCACACGGATGGCATCCTCAATAGCTGCCTCCACTCGACCGGTCCCCTGATCATCGAGGCTTTCCTGCTGGCATGAATGTTGTGGCGGTTGCTGACCAACTGGTGACTTACCCCAAACGTAGCTCAGAGCTACGTATTCCGGCAGAGGGCCAGGTTGTGATGGTTTATGCTTTACGACCTTTCGCGTAAAACACTCGATGAGATAGAAATGTGGTATTTCGGCTGTTCTGTGCGGTTTACAGCGCTGTTGGTAATTCTCGCGACACGTAGTAATCCAGCCTCTGGCTACATTCCAGTCACTTATCACTGCACCTAGCCGCGGAATAGTCACAGAAGCACCGCTTGGACCATTACCCCCGAGACGGCCGATCAGGCCATAGGAAAATGCGGCTTTCACAGCATCTCTTGTACGTTTTGGCGGCCTCGCTTCTGTCCCGAAACGAAATTCGGTGTCATACACCCCATCTGCATCCACAATGTCCGGAATCACAGCGAGCACCATAGTGTCGACGAATTGCTTGAATCGAAAGGCGTTCCAGCGGGCCATTTCTGTATGGCAGAGCCAAGACTGTGTCGTGGAGAAGCTAACCAGCTTATACCCCCCTTGAATGCCAGTGCGAATATATATGGTAGCAAAAATGCGGCACAAAGAGCATGCCCTCTCCAGCCAAGTCTCGTCGACCCATCCCAGGTCAGTAATCACTCGACCTCCGTATTCTGTATGGCGCTTCCAGAAAGCAGAACCTAGATCGATAGCCGAGCAAGATGAGCACAAACTTGCCGTACTTTCTACCCACTCGCGGATGTATGCCTGCTGCTCGCCCAAATGCAGGGGATACTCTCTAAGAAGATTCTCCCGTAGCGCACATTCCAAACCATATGATAATGGAATGACGCGGTCGAGATAGAGTTCATCGCTTGCTGAACTAGTTTCACTTCCCTGAGATGATCGACGTGAACACTGTCGCTGTCCCTGATCTGGTCGGGTCCCCTGAAACATAGAGTATGCGCCAGGCGGGAATCCATCCTCAACCGTGACATTCGCATTAAAATGATGGGATCCCACAAAGCGAACTGACTCAATGGCATCTCTTTTACGCAACAGCATAACAGTGTCCATGTTGCCTGTTTGTATCGCAGTGTCGAGTGGCCTGCTGTTGGTCCCAGGTTGGGGCTGATTCACGTTGATATCTGATCGTGACAGTAGAATCTCAACATATTCATTGCCATGTTCAGACGCGATGGCTAGAAGCAGCGGGGTAAGACCATCATGGCCCTCAGCATTAGGGTCGACAGCGGGGATCCGGAGTAGTTGCTGCAACAGTGCTTTTCGCTCTTCTTTTCTATGACTACTCAGGAGACCCTTCTTACCGAACACCCATGAAAGTGGGCTTCGACCATGCTTCGACCATGCAGATCCCGTGCATCCGGATTGACGTCGTTGCTCACTAGAAGGGTATTGACAAATTCAATTTTGACATCCTCTACGGCGAGGGAAAGTGCTGTTCGTCCCAAGTTATTGGGGAGATCAGGCTGGATCCCTGGAGCCTCCAGAAGCGCCTCAATGACCCCAACGTCCGATATAAGGCAGAAGTCCATGGCAAGGTAAAGAGCCGTGTTACCTTTGTCGTCTTGTATGTTTAGGTTGCATCCAGCGGCGATAAGGAGCCTGACCATGCCTATCTTTCCTCTTGAAGCAGCCAACATCAAGGCTGTCTTGTCGTTGATTTTGAAGTCTACGTTGATACCAGCTGTAGACAGTAGCACTCGAGCCACACTTTCGTCCTTGGAACGACCGTATTCAGCCACTTGTATCATTGCTGTAGTATCACGCCCTGGATCTATTGCATTGACGTCAACTCGCCCTGTGTTTAGCAGTGCCTGGACTACGTCCGCCTGGCCATTACTGGCTGCCCATATTAACGACGACCTGCCCTGAAAAGCAGCAGTCAGGTCGAAGTCAGGATGCTCTAGAAGAGTCATAACGAGTCCTAGAGCCCCATTTCCAGACGCGTAGTATAATGCCGTATGACCATTGCGGTCTTGGGCATTAACATCGGTCCGGCTATCAGCCAGCAGCCTGCGGATCACGCCCTCGTACAACTGCCAATTACCACGGCCGTATTTACGATCTGGATTCACGGCCCGTATAAGCGGTGTTCGTCCATGGCGGTCTTCGCTATTTGGGTCGGCGGTTCTGGTTGCCAGGAGTTCAGCGACGATAGTCTCGGAGGCACTCTCGGCAGCATATGAAAGAGCAGTGCGGCCATACATATTCTTACAGTCAGTCTGAATTCTGCCATCGGCAATAAGAATCTTGACCACATCAACGAACCCGCCCTCAGCGGCCACAGTAAGTGCCGTACCATGCCCCGAGTTGACTCCAGGTCTAATCTCGTCCATATCCAGTAACGAACAGACGGTGTTTAGGTCGCCTCGACTAGATGCCACCATTAGCGGGGTGTGGTTAAACCAATCTAGTTCTTTCCCAGCGTAGTATCCATGAGCCGCGTTGATATCAATGTCATGCTTGGTCAAAAGCTCTCGAACAATTCTAGAACATCCGGCACTGATGGCAAGGACTAGGAGTTTCGAAATAGGCTCGATAGTGTCTTCGGTAGTGCTGTCGCTATGGTCGCCATCCCCGGACTTAGCGTCTTTAAAATCGCATCTGTTCAGAAGAGCCAATGCTGCTTCTTCGAGCCCGTTCCGGATAGTGAGGCCCAGCATACTGGTCTTTCCATCGCTGTCCTTGTGGTGGGGGACTGTTAGGTGTGGTTTAATACCATCTGCATGTGCTAACAGCTCTACAATCTCTTGATGGCCCTCCTTGATCGCGATGGAGAGTGGAGTCTCTGGGAAATGCTGGTGGAGGTATGCAGGTCGCGGGTTGACATTTGATAACCGCCCAGTCTGTAATAAAAGGCGCACGATAGAAACATGGCCGTACCGGGCGGCTTGCCATAATGGTGAGATGTGGTCAAGGTCTTGTAGGTTGGGGTTGGCACCGTAGGCAAGGAGCGTCTCTACCACAGCGGTATGACCTTTTTGGCTGGCGAGCGTGAGCGACGTACAGCCGCTATAGTCACGCGCGTCAATATCGATACCAGAACGATCTGCACCGGTGAGCAGCTCCAAAAGCCTTCCCATGTCACCAGCATTTGCTGCACAGGCCAGCCGTGTCCAACCCTTTTCCCGGCTGTCACCACTGTCAGTGTTGAGTGAGGCAGCCATCTTACCCACCTCTTTCTTATTTGCCCTTCCTTTAAAATCAAGTAAAGGTATTGTCGGCGGAATCAAGGAACCTTGTGAGTGAAAATGGACTTGTCACACTGGCGATAGCATAGCTACTAGGAATCCGATTTAAGAAAGAGGGGCTGTGCAAGAACACCTGCCAAGTAAGGCCCCGGGTATAGTCTGCTTGTATTGTCATGTCCTGTTACGGCCGGAATTGTATGGGGCAGAAAGGGACGGTTGAATGTTTTTGCGTGCGCCATTGATTAGTAAGTCAACCACCTTCACAATCTTCGCAAACAGCCAACTCTGATGATTATACGTCAAGAAACAAGACGTAATACCCAATTCAAAATAGAATCGCTCTGTTATTTCACATGCTCACCCAAAGGGCAATAACGCCACGCCGGCGACACAGGACTCAACTGGCATGCAATCCCTGCCGTGCTCGTAAAACTGGCTGTGATGGACACCGGCCAATTTGTACTTCGTGCAAGCTAAAGGGTTTGGGTGACCAGTGCGGCTATCAGCAGAAGTTGTCAAGCTCATCAGCTAAGTCAGTCTCTTCCTTTACCTAATAAACCTCCCTGACCGTTTGTTAGAAATCTTTCCCAGATGAATAAACAACTGCAACGATCAGAAGATAAGTCAACAGGTCCCCACCTAAACAAAAACATCGCTGGCGTGCCCTCGATATTGCAGTGTATGTATCTCCTTTGATATAGATTTTAAGTGTCCTGACGACTGCTTAGCCCCAAACAGGGTTCCGTCAGAGCCAGTTCTGCCTGGCTCCCATGGAGTGGATGAGGAAGTTTTACACGGTCCATCTTCGAATATTTCTTTCTTACAGGAGGCAATTCCAAAAGTAAATCCTCGGACAGACGCAGAGCAAGCTTCCGAAGAAAAAGGCATTCCAGACCTCCTAGGCTTCTCAGTAGTTAAACCCCCTAACTTCGCTTATGATATGGACATCGATTCCCCCCCGGATCACCTCATACCCGCAATTCTTCGCTCTTTCTTTGACTTTATACATCCAGTTTTCCCCGTACTGCACTGGCCATCTTTCATCAACATGTACAACCATTTGAGGCTAACAAGTAGAACATCAGACCACGATGTTAACCAAACGAGAGATGATGTTGTATTTCGTGCAATACTCAACATAGTCTTGGCCCTTGGATGCCAACACAGCAAAGACATCCCTCCATCTCAGAGGATCCAATTTGCCAATTCTTTTTACAAAGAGTCCCAGCGACTGGTTTCTGTCGAGACCTTGGATTTCTCCTCGTTGGAAATAGTACAACTACTCCTTCTAAGAGGAATCTACTTGCATTACACAACCTACGCCGACCGATGTTGGAACACGATCGGTGTTGCTCTAAGGGTAGCACAGAGCTTGGGATTACACGTAGAGCAGACAGCCTCATCAAGAAGCCAACTGAAGCGGGAGATGAGGCGTAGAGTCTGGCATACCTGTGTTACTCTAGATCGGTATTTTCCATCACATTTAGAGACCTTTAGAATTCGCTAACTATCTTTAGGCTGTCGGCTACCACGTTCGGCCGCCCTGTCCTTCATTGCAGACCACATACTATCCCGTTGCCTGAGCCTATCGACGACGAACACCTGTCAGAGGTTGGTGAAGGCTGCCAACCTGAGAACTCTCCATCTCGACTAGATTTCTTCAGGTATAGTGTAAGGATGTTTGACATCTTAGACGAGATTTTAACCAAGTTCTACTCACATGGACACCAAAGCCCACAGAGCGAAATAGCTGTATCATCTGAATATGTTGGCGAGGTTCCGAAGTTGTGTTCAAAGCTGGACGATTTACTAGCGGACTTGCCTAGTCATCTGCTGCCTGATAATAATACGGAAACTGCCAATGAGTCAACAAGCTGCTTTCGCATGCAAGCCTTGGTTCTGAAATCAAGGTATGTCATAGCCTGTTTTGCGAAAGGACATGTCTTACTTTATGAAGGGTTCTATACATACGGCTTCTACTACTGCGACCCTCGCTTCTCGTCGAAGTAAGACGACTTGTTTCCAAACAAGCTTCAAATACCAGTCATAAAACACCTTCTCTTCTCCATGATGCCTATCTCAGAGAAATAGGTTGCTTATGCGTTTCGACTGCGCACGACATCATCGCAGAGATGTATCAAGGCATGAGTAGTTTACAACAAACTTCACCATGGCACACACTGTTTTGTAATTACCCCGCACCCACTGCCATGGAATCAGAGCTCTAGATGCAATAAGACACTAACATGGCCGCCATAGTCACTTTTGGAGCTGCATCAGCCCTTCTCGCCGCCAGTCTCTGCCCCAATTTGGGGGCCAACCTGGATCTTGAGCCCGCTAAATCATCGTGGGAGAGATCTCTGCAAGTCTTTCATCATTACGAGTCACAGGTCGAATCAGCTACAAAAGGAAAAGAAGCACTAGAGAAATATCGGCAACGATTCTCCGCTATCACGAAGCAAGGTGAGTAACGTGATCTCTAAGAAATTTGAGACAATCTAACTACAACAAAATAGACCGTTTTACTAATCTGAATGGCCGCCAAGTCAATAGTACTACGATATTGGATGATCCTCCGGTTGAGGCAACTATTGACGAGAGCTGGTTGGCGGGGATATCAGAGGACTTCAATGAATTCTTCACCTCAGACTCTCTCGAACACAGCTGGATCAGCTCCCAGAGTATTAATTGGGGTATTGACGGGGATATCACAAATCAAACATGGCAATTTAAAGATACGGACTTCTAATAGGTATGCAGTATTTCTCATTGCGTAATAATTCGTCGTATTTTTTATTGACTGAATAACTCTAATAGCTTCTCTGCAAACAAATCAGGAACCACCATATGACCTAGGTGACCGCCAGGGATTCTTGAAACTTCTTTGCCCAATTGCATAGCGATGAACTTGACCGGTCCTGCACCAGGCCCATCACCGCTATCCTCCCCCGCAACAAGAATCAATTTCTCTTTCGCCCGAAGAAGGCCTTCAACGTCAACATTCGCACTTGTATACTGTCTCAGCTCAAATTCGAACCAAAAGAGACAATTTGCGCGGATCTCATCGCTGCGTTTGGCATCCATACAATGACGCATCATGTCTGCATCAGGACCTTCAGAAATTCCAGAGGCAAAGACCTCCATAGCCGCATCGGGGCCATGAGCCTTGTATGTGTCGTAAATGTGGTTCATAAGTCCGGTCGCCTGCTGCTGGAATTCTTCCGGGAGGACGGCAAATGCGGGCGGTTCGTGGGCGATAAGCTTTGTGACACAATCCGGATGACTGGCTAGCAGCTGCTGGGCCACTATAGCACCGGAGGAAGTTCCGTACACGGCAGCGGTCCCATTCTCAGAGAGATGTAAGATCAACCGTTGTGCATCGTCAGCATCGGTTTGCAGACGGTGTTCGAAATCTTGCTTGCCAACAAGAAAGCTTTGTGAATATCCACGTCGATCCCAGCAGACAACAGTGAAATGAGCGGAAAGAATCTGGGCAGCGGAGTGGAAAATGCTGCCGCGACCATCGGCTCCAGGGATGAAGACGAGCAGGGGCCCCTTGCCGAAGGTCTCGTAATGGAGAATAGCACCGGGAACAGTGAGTTGAGGCATGGTTCTTCTTTTGAAGGAAGGTGATAGTATAGAAAAGGGATTACAGAGTGGATTTTGTTTGAAAGAAGTATTTCTAACTACTAGTAGTGGCCTGCGCGTCTATTATATACCTTTGTTAATTGTTCTTTCTCAGTTATATTCGGAGATAATTAGCTTTTCCTATTGGCTAAACAAACAAGTCTCCATAAAGTCATCGGGGAGATAAGGAGCCTATCTTATTGGCCAAGTTAACCTACTATGTTTTTCCAGGTATTGGTAAGCACTCGGCCATGTAACATTTTCGTCAAGGAATGGTTGGGATAAAACAATATCTTACATATTTCCCCTTGGTCCTCCAGAATAAACTATACTATAATCAAGTTTGTGGAAAGTGACAGAGTTGGGTTGACGTGAATGTCTCACAGGAGTTATAACAGATTCTCTTATATACAAACACAAAAACATTGGCCTCTGCACTCATTACTTAACAAGAACAGCAGCTAACTCATAAATTATTGTCGCCTTCAAGACGCACTGAAAGTGCTGGCCGTGGGGCCATTTTACCCTGCCTTACATGTTTCCATTTATGCTTTGCTATTCACCTTTGCTGTTTTAGACCAAATTCCCAACTTTTTGCCGAAATGTCGGCCTAAATTTCCCAGAATGATCTTCTAGGTACCCCGATCTTGGCGATTACGTCCTCTCCTGGGCATGGGGAGTAGACAGTCTCTCGGATCTCGAGGGAAGAAATATGATTTAAGAACTCCTCCAACATGGCCTTAGATAATCGGCATTGGCAATCTTGTGTCGGAAAGGCACATCCACCCTGCACTACCAAAACGGGCTTAGCTGTGTTTTTTTCACACAGTGCCGGTGGGTAATAGCTAACACAGTAAGACAATCAATAATCCGACGGACATTCTTTATTCCGCCATACCTTCATGTTTATGGAGCCAGTAAACGCAATACTATCCAATTAAAACATCCCTTTAAATTACAACACAACATAAACAACACGCATGAAATGCTATCTTGATGATGATGAAGTCACATGAGATTAATTCTAGCCCGTGCATGCGTCTAATTACTCTTTTTCTTTACAAGCTTAATAAGTTATCCTGTTTGCGCCGTCTGCGGAATCATCCAGGGCGTGTTCTCATAGTGTCATCCAAACTCTGCATCAAAGCAACAGCGTTCACAACACTAGCAGAAGCAAATACCATGCAATTTGTGGCAAGAAATACATCTGTACCAGTACCAAAGGTGTACTGCAGTTTCAAACACAAGGATCGTGTGTATATTCTTATGGAAAGAATCGCAGGCCAAGACCTGTCGCAAGGGTGGACAAAAAGGTCAGAAGAGTCCAAGGCGCGCATCCTTGCACAGCTGAAGAATATGACGACGGAGCTACGTAGCCTTACTCCCCCAGGTGGCATCGGCGTCGCCAACATAGACGGCGGCCCCATCTTCGATCAACGTCTTCCTGACAAATCCTTCTGGGGCCCTTTCGCAACGATCCAAGACTTCCATCGAGAACTGCGCCATGGGCTTGAACTTGGAGACAACGAAGAAGCCCGTCCAGGTCTGCGGGAACTTATCGAATTTCACAATGGGTCGTGGCCGAGACCAGCCTTCACCCATGGCGACTTGAGCAGCCTCAACATCATGGCGATGGATGACACGGTTACTGGCATCGTGGACTGGGAGTCAGCCGGGTGGATGCCGCCGTACTGGGAGTACACGTCAGCTTGGCATGTCAATCCACGTAATACCTTTTGGCGGGAGGCCGTTGATGGGTTTCTTGAGCCTTTACCACATGAACTGGAGATGGAAAAGATACGTCGGCAATATTTTGGCGAGTTTTGACTGGATACCATCTGTATTTGTAGCATTCATAGGGCATAGTTTGACAAAATCGCCTCCCGTTGTGGGCAGGTCCTATGATACCAACTCTTTTCCTTCAATCAAGTCATACGTCGACACCTTCCTCGTATCAAATTGTCCAGGGGCAGCCTGACCGTCAAATCGATGCTGCATTGCCTTCTGTTCAACATACCACATAGCTGTGTCACGTACATTGGCCCAATCCAACGCCGAAGTGCCCAATGCCTTTTTGTCATTCTGCAGCGCAGCCAATGCCTCTTTCACCCATTCAACACAGTTCCATCCTTGCTGCTCCCCTCTTACTGGTACAGTCCTCAGCACGGCTTCAAGATTTCTCATATCTATGACCTTTGCCACCTGGATACGGACCAAGATCATGAGGGTAGATGACGTGCCAGTCTCCTGCTCACTAAACTCCCAGACTGACTGCATACCACTGTAGATTTTCTCTTTGGCATGGAAGCGTTTGCCGCGCGTTTCACTATCTTCAACCTTTGGGGCAACGAGTAGAGCCCAATGATATCTAGTACTATCTGTCAGCCGACTCATTACAGGAATTGATTTGGAGCCTGACTTGTCTTCACCGCCAGGCATTTTGACTGCTCCCCCTCTGGCATACAACCCGACATAAAGGCGGTCTTTGTTAGAGGGCATGATACTGGTGTGATAGTTCGTTGATATTTGAGGCCAAAATAAGATAACTGTCAAAACGATGTCTTCCAACGAGAGACAGCACAAAGCTATCGGGCCTGAGCTGCATTGCGGGTCTGTCCCTGGTGGATTATTAAATGAATAAGATTACTTTTATCTCGAGAGTTTTAAGAATCCAATAATTGTATCAGGTATTTCCTGACCATCACGTTCTTATAGTCGAGGAGCCCCCTTGATATTTAGCCGCTTTTGGTCGACTGATGTTTAACGCTGCCGCCAGGTTTCATTAGCCGCCAACTTATGTACATAAATGTGGCCGCCAATGGGGACCTCGAGTCTATGCGCCCGCTACAAACCAACGATCAAATTTTTAAATTAGGATTTAGTATCTCTTAAAGCCACACAGTGCTCGAGGGTCATCTTAAGTAAACATAAACAAGGTGGAGAAAGGTTTTGTACTATATGCTAGAGGTTGTAGACAAAGTCCTCGAGTTCATTACCCCAGCCCGAGCGTCAATGCACAATTTAAACTCCGAGAGCGCTTCAGTATCTGTAATTTTCTCGCTTTGATTTTGTCATTTACCGATTGTGCTAGAAGATCTGGTTTGAAAGTAGAAGGTTGATTATTACGTCGTTTAGAAACTTACATTAGTATATCCTGTAACAGTTCTGCCAGAATGGGGTGCAAGAACTGTCTATTGTCACCCAGTAACAAGCTTGTTCAAAAGGCAGTCAATACATACATTAGGTAGATGAAGATAATTGCAAATATTAAAAAGCGATAGTTATAGAAGTCCCGAAATTAGCCAAAAATATACTCCTAAGGTACATTCCAAACTCTATTAATGAACTTAATAGATAGCACTACTAATTAGGTGTTGAATATTTCTACTCAGGTATTGAATTTTATTCGACCATAACTACCATTTTTCTATTCGCCTCTCCGTTTTCTATAGCTCCATGCGCAGCGTGTATCTCGTTGAAGCTGAAAGTTCTCCACAGCTTAGCATCAATCTTCCCATCAGCTACCTTCTGCACAATACTCCTCAAAGAAACATCAGACACGGGAAACTATTCCGTCCCAAACACAAAACTTATAGCTTCTTCTCAAAGCCCTTCTAAAGCTGTCCTTGGCTATAAAGCCGTTTCATTCAACCAAGTAGCCTCATACGTGACTCGTAGACGAATCAAGGTGTCCCATTTGCTGTCAAATCGTAACAAAATTGTTCTGGCAGCAGATTATTTACCATGGGGTGAATGCTCGGCAAAGCTTACCGTCTTGTCGCTGTACCCAACCTTCACTTCCAACACACCGAGGACACCACAGAAGACCACCGGGATCAATCCTTTCCTTGATTTCGCGAAGGCGGGCGTAGTTAGGTCCCCAAAACGAGGACTGCCAGTCCGATTCGATCGAGTTTGCCTTGTTTTCATGCGTTAATGGTGTTCATATCTTTGAAAAATCTTTGAAAAAAGGATTGAAGTCTTACCTCGTTGAGATAGGCACCCTGAACAGCGTCGAGGTCCCTGAGAAATCCAAGCTTGCGGTATGTCATGTCGTGAATCATGCTTCGGATCTCGGTTTCGTTCGCTGAGTCCGTCCAAGCCTGACTGGTGACGAGATGGACAGTTGTATTGCGCCATGAAGGATGAAGAGAGATGTTGACAGGTTTTGGGCTGATTGTGAGAGTGCCGGAAATTGATAGATTTGGCAGGCCGTTCTGAACATTATTAGTAAGATAGATTAGAAAATGCAGGTGTAATCCATACCGATGGTGCCTTCTTGGTAGGTCCAATTTTGTATACGGCGGCGAACTCGTCGGACTTTTCAAGGACGGTACCTCTTGAGATCAGGCGGGATGTTCTTATACTATGGCCTGCGCTGACAGATCCAATATCAGGGACAATGTTGAGCAATTCTTGCCAGTTGTTCACAGGTAGCCTGTATAAGGACGAGGCGACTGTGGCGTTAAAAGATTCCAACAGTTCTGCAAATGGTCGGATGGCATCCTCGTACATTTTGTTGGACGCTTCAAACGTCATCAATGAGCCGCTGAAGGTGAGAGCTTCGGCCGATGGAGGACCTCCAACCGTGCAGTAACCGTGGATGCCTGCATCCTGCATGGCGGGGAACAGAGCATGGACTTCTGCGATCAACTGGTACCACTCGTCTTCTGAGCTGTGATTCTTGATACTAATATCGAATCCTGCCATGATCATTTGAGGTGCAGGATATGCCTTAAGGGTGAGTCTTGTGATGACACCAAAAGTGCCGCCGCCACCACCACGAATAGCCCAGTAGAGGTCCTCATTTTGACATTCATTGGCAATTACGATTTTGCCGGATGGAATAACAATGTCTGCCTCGAGGATGTTGTCTGCGCCTTGTCCGTAGTGGCCCGTAGCGAATCCGTGGCCACCTCCGGTAGACCAACCGGCAACTCCAACGTCCTATAACGAGTCAGCCATCATGAAAACTTCACTATGAATGGCAACGCTTACGTTGCTGGTACCGCTAACAGCCAGAGCATTCATCGCAGCCAAGGCTTTGACCATTTCCCATCTTGAACGCCAGCGCCAACAGTGACAGCCATGCGCGGACTTGGGGCGTCTTTCGAGTTGGGACAGGTAGAGTTGAAATCCTCAATGAGTTCAATACCCTTGAAGTTGCGAGCCCAGATTCTGTGAAATATATCAGCATTAGCTCAGAATATTTAGCTCTGGCTACACATACGACAAACTGCTTGACCCTAGGTTCCTGTGCGCTATCAGCAGGTGTTCACCACAAACAGCGTCAACTTTACCTTCCGTCGTCAGCATGTCCGTATTTTTGATGACCAATCTGATGTTCTTCTCTGCGGCGAACTTCAACGTTGCTGCAACATGATCCGTGGTAGTAGTGTTCACGACATAGGTGGGAAGTACGTCGTTTGAGCAACCTCGCTCGCCTGCTTCAGGGTCGCCATAGATGCTGGTTCCGTTCTCAAAGACTGGAATACACCCAGCATTCGACCACTCGCTGTGAAGGCTCGCCGGATCGCTAGAGTGGAACTTTGACTCTGGCCACTGCTTGATGACTGAATCACAAGCCTCGGAGTTGTAGCTGGGATGAGATATGTAGCAAACAGCTCCTGGAGGTGTATAGCGAATTAGGTGGCCGTTGATGGTGGAATTGAGAGCGGACCAGGTTTTGTTCGATGGCCAACAAGAGTCGTCAGTAGTCTGGCAATGATGTTAGCAATCCGATTAGAGAGGTCATTGTAAGTGGACTTACGCATCGACATTTATATGTGGCAAGTGCAGTAGAAAGGAAGAAGCTTGCAATAACGAGCGAAGATGATAGGTGCATTTTCCCCGGATTTCTCAGAATATTGCCTGTAAAATAGTATGTTGATAATTAAAGGAATAGTTCTGGATGGGAAGGCCTTTCTTTTATCTACAACAGGTTCAACTGATGCCAAGGATAGGGCACTGACGTAACAACGTCACTTACGCGGAACGTATAAGTAAATAAAAGAAATAAAATAATAAATACCGCCCATTAGAAGTAAATGATCGACCTAAACTGGTGTCTCAGCATTAGTACTCAAAAGGATCAGGTGGAGTGTCCGCTTAGCGTACGACGACAATAGCGAATATAACACGACTCGTCCAAGTCCTAGGATCTGTGGGGGTTCGGGACTTCCGGAAACCTTTTCAGTAGATATCGCAAAAGCAGAACAAGGCAAGATCGCGCTAGTACGCCACTTCTCTGCTGAACATGATAATACGCGTAGAGAGTGCTGTATGTAACACGGACATCTTCAGTGTCGAGAAATGTTGCGTCGATAGCCGTTATGTTCCGTCAAGTGTATTTGAGTGGGGCAAACATATATTCTAGTGTCATTGTCCAACCTTTCTTTCAGCTTGCCATGTACTGCAGTAACGATATGACTCTTACCAAAGCCGACAGTGCTAATAATACCCAAGGCTATCACTCGTTTCAGTAATCATAATTAAGAATATTAGACTCTCCTCAATATATCGTCCCGTGCAACAAGTTACTCCCATAAAGTATGATAGTGCTATTTCAATACCAGCTGCCGGGTATCGGCTTCAGTGTTAGGGTTATAGGGTAGTAGGAGTAGATATTAAGGAGACTTAAATATGTGCTTATATGTAGGGCCAGGAACTCTCCTAAAGTAAGAAGACCTAAGTAAGAGAAAGATATATTAAAACGGTATACATAGTTTTTAATTCTTATGTTTATATGTTCAATCTATTTACGGTATCTCGGCTCTCCTCAATTCCACTCTACCTTCACTTTATATTTTCTTAATTGAAAGAAGATATTTTCCACTATCTGGATAATAGAATTACGGAGGTCTCTATAAAAGCCACTTAGGGTGACATCCTATATAGCCAGGAAGCACATAGACATGGACATGTACGCGGGAGGCATTGGAGATGAAATTGGAATATAAAGAGAATAAAACGCTGTTGTGAGCATAAAAAAATCTTATTTATACTTTCATATAACGGCGTTGCAAGTACGTTACGGTAGAAATAATTGTTCGTTCGGTAATTCCGGTGCGGGTGAGACAATTGCAATTGTTCCTTTCTACAGACGTGGGTGAGTGCTTGGAACTAATATCTAGTCACTTGATGAGACAGTTTCAGTGCTCTACGTGGCTGAAGTATAAAAATAAGCTGTGCATGTTAATTCCTTACAACGGGGAGATAAATACACGGATGAACGATTGGCGGGTGTTGTTGCAACGTGGCATGGCGTTATACCAGTCATCTTCATAAGTCTCAGCGACAGCCAGCCCCTCCAATAACAGTCAAGCTTTCAATCCCCTTGCAAAATAAGGCCGCCATCAGGCCATAAGCTGAAACTGCATCCAGGCTCAACTTTTCAAACGAAATTCTTCTTTATCACAACCACAAGAGTGTTACATCGTTTTATCGTGGATCCTGCCAGCATAATCGGCACCACATCGGCGGCTATTACTTTCGTTGAAACCCTCGCCAAAATAGTTTCAGTCGCTCGAAAGATAAATCGTGCTACTGATGAACTTGATGAACACAAACGACTGAGAGACGCTGCTTCTGCTTTGGAGCCTACCATCACTGCATTAATCAACAGAAACAAAGAACAGACTCCACTTTCGCCTGTGGAGAAAAGTTTGTTGGAGGTTGCTAAGCAATGCCAAGATGTTAGCAACCGGGTTATCCACATCATCAAGAAAAAGCATCACCAGCCTTTCATCTATCAAGAATAGTATCAAGGTCACATTTCGCATTATAAGCGGCGAACGGGAAGAAGAAGGGTTGAGGCAGGATTTTGACAGGTGCAATAGGCTTCTCAACATACATCTGGCGCTAATCTCAAAGTAAGTAATACGCATTAGTGTTGACACGTTCACTAATAGGTTGTAGATCAGAGATCCTGGAAAGGCTCGATGTCGTCTTTGTGAAATATCGTCAGGAAACGTCGGCCGACTTCAAATCTATTCGCGATACACTGCAAACTACACTTGTCGACATGCAAAAACAGCCGACGACCTTATCAAACAGGTCAACTTTGTCAAAGTCAAACTTGATGAAGTAGTTGACAGCCACGACGGATGGCTTCAACAGATCAGCAAGCTTCGAAAACTCCTTGAGACTTCTCACCAAACAATGGAACAGATCAAACATCATCAGATTCTGAAGGCTATTGCCTTTCACGATATGAGAATGAGGCGCCATCAGATTGGAAACGTGGAGCTAGCAGAAAACACCTTCGAGTGGATGGTCAAGGATGAAACGGTGCCTCCTTCACATCCACATCTAAAAAAATCCTTCGCGAGCTGGCTAAAAGAGGGAGAAGGAATCTTTCACATCACTGGAAAGCCGGGTAGTGGCAAATCGAGAATGATGAATTTTCTTGCGAATCACCCAGAGACCAGAAAACACCTGGAACAGTGGACTCGCAACGGAAACCGGATCGTTATGGCCTCGATGTATCTGTGGAACCCCGGATCGGTGCAGCAGCAAAGTGTAGATGGCGTGTGCAGAACCCTACTCTATACTATCCTGAACGATCAGGAGGGCCTCATACCACACGCCTTTGCCAGCCTTTGGAATGCATCTAATGACGAGCTGTTGATGCCAAAGCAGCATCTTGAAATCAGCAACAAAGAAATAGAAACGGCTCTTCGAAAGTTGATTACCCACTCGACTCAAGGATATCAGTATTGCTTCTTCATCGATGGATTAGATGAGATCGAAGATGAAAGCAAATCCAATTTCAGTTTTGCAACTGAGCTATGCAATTGGTCACGCTATTCGAGTGTTAAGTTATGTCTTTCCAGTCGTGAAGAGAGGCCTTGGACGAACTATTTTGAAGGGTTCCCAAAACTGAAAATCCATCTCACCACAAAACAAGACGTCCGGAAAATGATCGACAACTATCTACTCCATGACCGCCACTTGAAGACCTTTCCCGCCACTGAGAGCGAAAGGTTTGTCAGCAGATTCGTCGACATGGCTGAAGGTGTCTTTATCTGGGTCAAGTTTGTTTTAAGGGAGTTGAAAGAAAGCTTGAACTACGAACTCCCCCTAAGCACCCTCTATCACGTTCTTGATACCTTTCCACATGAACTGGACGAATTTTATGACAGTATTATGCGCCAGATCCCAAAGCGCGAGAAGAGTCTAGCTGATGCGGTCTTTGATGTCATTATAGAGACCCAAAAATGGCCGATGAGGGAGATATTCAACATTCGTCATCACGCCATTCTGCGTGATGTGATATCGTGTCCCGATATCTATCAACTGACTTCTAAGCATATGGCACCACAAGCATCTGATCCCATCGAGTACTTTCGAAAAGTAATTCCTTGGATTTTCCGTGGCATGGTAGAAGTCGTTCAGTGGCGTCAAGGAGACCCAGATACAGACTTTTTGACATTCTCTCATCGTTCAGTGTACGAATATCTGAGCACTGGCTCAAAACATAGGAGACCTCGGTCAAAAGTTGATACTCTGAAGATGATTGTCCAATGTTTAATTGCGAAAGCCAACTTCTATGAGTTTTCCAAGTTCAAAACTGCGGTCTTCTTAGATGACTTATTGCCTGAGATTGAGCAGACACACGATAACTCAATCCTGCCGCTTCTAGGTTCACTAGACGAAACCCTGCTTCGTCGTCAAAGCAAGCAATTTCAAAGCCTCGTCTGGAATTTTCATAGCAGCTCGAATTACATACCTTTAGGCGAGAAAGACATTGAAATGGTATTTTTTCGAAGCTGTAAACAGCGTTTTTACTCATATTTACGCTGGGCGATACGAAATAGTTCATACTGGCGAGGTAATGAACTTTTTCGGGCTTCCGCTATTGCCTTTCTTTCATCGCCAGGTGAATACTACATATACCCGTCACCGCTTGAGTCTTTGAAGATTCTTCTCAGCGACGAATTCGGCCCTAACTTTTTGTATACTCATCTTTCACTTCCCTGTCCTATATCGCCATGGACACGATTTCTGTTTTACTTTCTTGCAAAAAGAGCACACAAGTCCTCTAAGTTTCGCCTGCCATGGCCAGACAGGCTATGGTAAGTTCTAAGCGCGTTTATTGACAACAAGGCGGATCTCGATCTTCTTTTCAGCTGGACTCTTCAAAAGACTTCTACTTATCCCCGTAGGTTCTATATCAAGGACATTCGGGTCGGGAACAGGGTACAGCATGACAGCCAATATCCCAAGACAGATGCGCTTTTCTACAAGGGAAAGAAATTCTATGTGTCACGAGATTTCAGAATGAAATTCCCTCGTGGCGGCTCAGCGCGCAAAGTCCTTGTTCATTTTGCACCCGAAAGGTACCTAGCCCTTCTTCATTAATTGATACAACCAACGTATCCATCTACAAACCAAGACATCTAGTAAGGTCTTTTGAATACATTTCACCATCCAAAAACCCTTCTTTGCCCTCATCCATGCACACAAGACGATGATGTGCACAGTTATATGCATTGGCGCACTGCTCCAGTATGACCAGAAATGTCCCGGCATGCTAGATTTGGTAATTAGTACTTCGCGGCCATCCAGTCAAGGACAAAGGAGTTACACTTACCATCATAGTGAATACCGCCTTGACCGTTGGTCCAGAATCGGGAGGCATTGCCGACAGCGACCAAGTTGTTCGTGTTCATGTAGGTGCATGCTTCAAGCGCGTCAACTATCCATCATGTAAGCCTGACTTTTCCAGCATTATATAAGAGTTAGAGATTACTTACTTTTTTTTTTTAACTTTAACCTTTAACTTTACTAAAGGGCTAAGGTAAAAGTATAAAAGGTTAAAATGAATTATTAAGAGGAATATATATTCTATTAATTAAAGTTAAAGTTAAAGTTAAGGCAGCCCTTCGGGCCGAGGAATCAAATCAGATTATATAACCCTTATTAAAATCACACTATGCCTTCTTCCGTGATGTAATGCATGATGGTATTAATAATATTATTAACTGGGAGAGATTACTTACGACCGTTTGCGAAACCATAGTACTTAGTATCGTTTGCAATCCATTCACCATTGCCGGACTGTGCCCAAGCGTGGGCACCAATGCCAAAGGAGAGAGCGGTGAGGATAGTAGCGAATTGCATTTTGATAATGTAACGAATGGTTGACAAGTGTGGTTGTTGTTGACTTGGAGGATAGAAGTGACGGTGAGTGTGTGGAGAAGAAGATAAAAGACAGCGGCTTTACGACTTTTACACAAATATCATGAAGAATCTAAGTGGAGTTGACAAGACTCAAGCAAGGGAGGAAGCTACATATCAAGGTACGAGAAGCTACTCAGCCTCACTAAATTATTGTGGTTATACGCCTTCTGGAACGGGATCTCTGTATTAGGAAGTCGGCAGGGATTCAGTGAGGTGACTTTCAGTGTACCAATTACAGTCAATTGTCCGATGACCACTAAGAAGTACCATACTCTGCCATGGAGAACAAAAGAAAAGTCGAGGCCCTTATTCCAGATACTAGTTCCAGGTAAGTAGGTGTTATGGGAACCTGCTCCATTAACGGGATGGCGATCCTAGTACAGTACATATAGCGGTATGGCTTAAAATGGCAAGTGAGAAAACTTCATAGCCTCGGTAGTGGATACGTAGCATGTGTGGTGCCTTTGAAGATTTAACTGGAATCGCTAAAGACGAAGGAATTTAACCTTGCATCGACCCCTGAGACACTCCACATACATCGGCATATCACAGACGGGCTGAGCCAACCATATTAGCGCTGCCAAGACCATTTGCGGCCTCGACTTGGAAGCCGACCGATTGAAGCAAAGCTTGAGATCGAAATGCATATAAGTTGCTCCGAGCACAAATGCAAGAGACATTTGAATTAACTCATAATACTGTCAAGCGGAGTCTATATAGTATTTAGCCATCGCTATACAGTGCAATAAGGCACTCGCCGACGAACTGGGATAATCTTGTACTGTGCAACGTTTTATTTTTTGCTGTCCCACGGGGGTTTCGGTTGATGTCGATAAGTCTTTTTTTTACATGGTTACTTCTGCACGGTGAGTTGAGTTAGCTACAAATTGGTTTATGGTTAATATAAGGTTAATTCTAATGAAAACTCTTACACAGCATTCAATTGAATTGATTCTTAATATTGTGCTATGCTAAAATAAGTTTGCTGACTAAAGAATTTAACAAAAGCCACACTTAGCTGCGCTTCCTAAGAATACTATATCTATGACTACATACCTATTTTAGGCCCTAATTAGGCATTTCTGTGTTGAGAAATCTCAATGGGTGAATCCATATTATGAGAAACCTCTGTATTTAATAATATTTCTGCTTAACTCTTTACTTAAAATGCTCTGCCTGCAGTTTAATGACACTCTTTGTAGGAAAAGGAAGGCTATTATATTTAATATAGACAGTCAATTCAATTGCTAAACCCAATGTTTGAATATTATCGTCCTATTTAGTGTTGGCCGTTGTATAGGCCAATGTCTCGGTTGGACGAAACAAATGTCCCTCCTTACCGCCAAGGCACCCAGCAAGGCACGGATGTCCACCTTGCTGCGCCACCAAGACTGCTTTAAAGACTGTCGACCTGCACACCATTGCGTATGAACTTTTAGAATTCGTAGAGTTGTAAAGATAAAACATTATTAAAAGTATCCCCTTGATCAAACTAGTGGATAATTTATATATTGCTTTTTAGATACAACGATGACTACAATGGTATCCGTCAGATCCCCTTTGGAGTTATTCGAAGCCGGAATTTCCGGGCCAATCTATCGTGGCGAAATCAACGGCCCTATGTACGGCCCCGTGCGGAATCGGTTGCCTCGCAATGCGGTATCAACATTATGCAGCGTCTGTCTGGACTTCGAGCAAAACTTTGCCCGTCCTGAAAATTTCGTGAAGATCAACAGCGATGACTTCAAAATGTATGTTCATCACGGGTCACTGCCAGCTCTCAAAGGTTCCATGCAGAACGGCTGCCAACTATGCAAACTTCTATACAACGGCTATGTGTATACCTGCTATGCGCTACGCAAAACGCAAGACGAGGGCAAGTCACTGGAAGCAATCGAATCCCTCATCGATCATCTAGAGCCCAGTCGGCCACAATTGCACATTGTATTCAAGCCTGGGGGTTGTCGTGGCCCTTTTCGTCTTGACATAATTATGAAACACGCTACCCCGCTGTCCTACCCATTGGTTCGGACGACAGAGTTTGCTGTTGCAGTAAAAGCAGGGAAGAAACACCTATCGTCACTTGAGTGTCTCCTTATTGCTAACTTATTGTACAGACCAGCCCCCATTTGATTCTCATCGAGAGCTGCTACGACGAAGACAGTGCGGTGCTACAGCCGATTTTAGCCTTGCTAAAAAATGGGTCAGAAACTGTCAAAATCATCATTCCAGTTGCAAAGCAGTTCCTGTTGGCAATCCGACGCGTCTACTACAAATCATTGATAACGCTACAAGCATCAAGCTCGTGCTCACACACCCGTCACAAAGCTACAGATATGTTGCGCTCTCTCACAGATGGGGTGATTTTAAGCCAGCGTTAACATACGGAACCAACCTTAAAGAGCATATGCGTGGAATACCAGTTGGAAATCTACCAGCTACCTTCCGGGATGCTGTTATTGCTACGAACCAACTAAGATACCAATACTTATGGATAGACTCGCTCTGTATCGTACAAGACGATGTCAAGGACTGGGAAACCGAATGCCCTCGGATGTCCTCGGTGTTTCAAGGCGCTACTCTTACTATTGCTGTACCTGGAGCTAAAGATTCATCCGTGGGGTTTTTGCATAGACGCCCTTTGCACGATAACCCTGACTATCACCCCTGCGCAGTTCAGTACCGCGATCATCAGGGTAACCCTATCAATACGATTAAAATTTGGTATCCCGGGTTTCACCGTGTCAAGGAGGCCCCCATGGATCTGAATGGACGTTTAGCTCGTGTTAGGGATCTTGGTTTCCTTCACGATCAATCCCAAGTTCTTGGGCAAGAACCCGAATCAGCTCTGATAAATCGCGGATGGGTGGTCCAAGAGAGAATGCTTCCTTCGCGTATTCTTTACTTTGGGTCTTACCAAATGTATTTCGAATGCAATTCTCTCACCCATGATGAGTGCACTCATGACAACTTGGAAAGGGCTTTACATTTAAAATCCATTCGACCCTTTTGTACGTGGAATAAGTCACGATGGTGGTTGAATTTCGTCGAGGAGTATTCCCGGCGTGCCTTGACTTTCAGCAGTGATCGCCTCCCAGCTATCTCGGGCATAATTCATGCATGCCAACCACCCCCTGGAGAAGTTTATCTAGCTGGAATCTGGAAGAGCAACCTTCCCGAGGGACTTTTATGGCGTGTCTCGAACAGAACAGAAAACAACAAAGGTCCGATAGTCACTCATATGGTCGATGAGACCAACAATACATCATCTGCTATCGTTGCTCAGCAGGGCTACTTGGCACCTAGCTGGTCCTGGGCCTCCGTCAACTACGAAGTCCAGTTTGAAGACTTTCAGTTCACGAGGTTCGGGGGAGTATGCACCCTTGAGTTTATGTCATGCTCGACGACTTTGGTCGACCCATCAGCCGACGGTGATCCATACGGTCGCGTTGAAGCGGGCTATTTGCAAATTCGTGGTAAGCTGTGCAAAGCTGCCGTGACCCAGACGTCTGATCTGAAGAACATGTACGCCTGGAAGCTATCGTCACAAGGAACTCTTCAAACACCAGTCATATTCTTTCCTGACGATAGTTCAGAATTACTCCCACAAATCACGACTGACATGAATAGACCCGCCGAAGGTATGAAACCAAGAGGCGCCTTTCCTGAATTGTATGCTGTACCGGTGGGGTTTACTGGAGGCTGGTATGGTTTCGGACTTGTTATCACGCCGATATTCGGAACCAAGAATCATTTTCGAAGAGTTGGGCTTTTGACGTTTTATAATTCTTATCGTGGAAAGTATCTGAAAGATATGGCTATATGGTTTAGTGAAGGCTTGGCAGAAGTGCTTACTATTTTGTGAAAGTGACCAGGCGTCATACCAGATTATGCTGATTTAAAGGTCAAGATGCGCAATACTCAAGCTGGGGACAATTAGATGTTCTATTTCGCAGAAGCTACACTATTATTTATCTTTATTTCTTCATTCAGGACGCGTTATACAGGCAACATCAATCTAAATGTCGTAAGAGACTGAAAGTCTTCAAGTAAATAGTATACTTTCGGTTGCATTAATTTCTATTCGCTACAATTCGTAGTTTCCTCATTCACGCTCACTGTTGTTCCATTTTTGATTTTTCGCCATAGAAACAACAGGCGGGATGATGAGAGTTACTGGGCTAGCCGGATTTCATCTCCAGGTTATATGCCGCAACCAACAATGGTGGCAAGATTATCGCGGGCAAAATATCAAAATTTACACCTCGGTAATGAATTATGCGGACTGCAGAAAAATTGCTGACAGCTGAAATGGTGAGTGCGGCTGAATGAATGCCCGACTGTACAAAACGCCACCAAACATTTCCAATTCCACATCTCGAACCCCTCTTCTTAGCATCTTTGATAATGGCAGAATCACAAGCCTGGGTATTTTCGCAGCGGGGGCTTCCCTGGGATGTCCTATCCCTCACAAGTCAACCCATCCCAACTTTACCACCTCCTCTCCCGTTGCCCAAAGACGTGCCGAACCCGGAAGAATGGATTGTGGTCAAGGTGGCCTTTGTAGGCCTCAACCCAGGCGCCATTTTTCAGATGAACCTCGTCCCGCCCTTCATAAGACATCCATCTTGTGTTCCTGAAATGGACTTCTCAGGTACCGTGACTGACGTCTGGTCTCCGGATGATGAGTCCGTGTCAGCACCAACGAGAAGATTCAAGAAGGGGGATAAGATCCTCGCCATGCTGCCTGCTATCCACACTTTGCCTACCGGGACCGGTGCTTTGGCTGAATATGTTCGGATTCCAGCGCGATATGCTGTACACAAGCCTGAGAGTGTAAGCTTTGGTGATGGAGCGGGCTGTTTGCTAACGGGCTTGACGGCAAGGCAGTTGGTATCTGAGTCGGGAGCGAAGGAAGGCGACCGCGTGCTAGTCAATGCTGCAAGTGGCGGCATAGGCTCTTTGGTCGTACAGATGCTTCGAAAGGTTGTTGGGGTCGAGGGGTATATTGTCGGCATTTGTAGCGGCAAGAATGTTGAGTTGGTGCAAAGTCTTGGAGCTGACGAAGTGAGTCAAACCACATGTGGCAGAGTGCGGCACCTAACATCTCACAGGTTGTTGATTATACGCAGCAAAATCCCTTGGCCCAGTACTTAACAGAGAAATTCTCATCAATGCCCTTCAACACTATCATCGACACACTTGGCAACCAAGCGCTATACCTTGCCTCACCAACATATCTTGTCCCGGATGGAAACTATTCTTCCGTCGGAATAAAGCCGCCCACATTCTTTGTACCAGACTTCCTCCGCGCTGTGCTTCAAATGAAGCTCAACGAGTGGTGGCCTGTATCGCCCTGGCTCGGCGGCGTAGGACGCAAATGGATAGGCACGTCCATGATGAACCCTACGCTCCAAGACCGTCAGGCTGTAGCGGATATGTTGGGTCGAGGCGACATCAGGGTGGTGAGGGACAGCTTGTGGGCGTTTTCTGACACAAAGGACGCATATAGAAAACTTGCTGGACTTCATGCAAGAGGCAAGATCATAGTAAAGGTGGATGGGCAGGTTGGTGATGGAGAGAATTAGATCTGCGAACACACGTTGTTGCTTTGAATTGAAATGATAAGGATTGTGGGCTGCAGCTGCTTGCTTGAGTTTGGACGCACTTCTAGTTTACGCAATGCTAGGCTGTCCTTGAACGTGTGACTAAAACCTGATGTGCACCTCTTCGAATCACTGACACCACTCAATTTGATTTTATTAAACGCTATAATACCCATTCTCTGCCTCTCTCAGGTGGTTTGAGAAAGTCCCCAAAACTATTAACAGTTATTTGTTATCGATGTATTGATAAACCATTAGCATAGATTGTAGTAGACAGAAAGAATTTTAAGGCATTTAAATAACCGTCTAATCACTACTTGAGATATTGAGACTAGATTAGTGTCTGTTGCTATAACTCCCTCAAGACTTATGACAGCACATCCGCTCCTCAGCCTCGGGGTATATTTATCCTCTACCCCAAGGCAGACATGGCAAGCTTGTTTCCTCCGTTAGCACTGATGGCAGCGCCATTGACCCAGCGTCCCTCCTCACTAGAGAGGAATCCAACAATGTAAGCAATATCATCAGGAACACCAGTCCTATCTGCGGCAGTCGTGTCTCGAATTTGAGCTTCAAAGTATGCCGGCGGCATCAAGTTCATCTCCTGGCTAGCTTTGATAGAATAAGTGGCGGTCAGGCCCACTACAACACTGTTGAACGTAGCCTGAGCCGTCTTGCCAAAGCTGTCGGCAAGAGATCGCGTGTAGGCTTGCAGGGTGGCCTTGATAGCTCCATATGTCATGGTAGGATCCGAGTTACCTTGGTAGGCGAGAACTCTTGAAATGTTGATGACTCGGCCGCCGTAGTCTGGCAAATGGGACAGAATCTTGGTGATGAGAGACAAGGGGGCGTAGACGTTTCCGTGCATGATTTCCAGGAAGTCTTATAGTCTAGGCGCAATGCAATTGCACTACCATGGGTTTCCATTGCGCTACCAGATGGTGGCTGGTTTCTATTGTGACATGCATTACGTGGGCTGCGGAACTTATCTTGCTGCTTGGCCTGATGGAAGATGTTCGTCACATGGCCGTCAGGATACCTGAAGACGCCGAGGTCATACTGAGGAGGGCTAGGAAGCTATTTAGGATCTACATAATGTACATTCGACCACTGTCGTATGGCTGGGAGGCAGGCAAATGGGAGCTCCTTATTCTTGGTGGAGTCAACTCCTTAATATCATTCTCAATAGTCGAAAGAGTCTATAAGTCGTACCCGAGATGCCAGAGGCCAGCGCATATATTGTGAAGTCTCAAATAACTTGTGTGAATGCCTCTCTTACGACGTCCCCTTCTATTCTATTTCCTCTGCGGCATCTCGCATAGCGTTCTTGTAATCGTCCTCGGATCCGAAACCAAGCGCTTCGGTGCGTCGAAAGTAAGGTTTATAATCATCCTCAGCCTCATAGTCCTGAGGGTCAAGATCCCAGATTGCCTCTATCATCCAAGTAAGCCACTCTGGCGGAGGCGGCCATTTGCGGAAATACTCAATTCGTTGCTTTTCGTCGAGTTGTCCTTTTTCTTGCTCCCACCAAGTGGTATAGAGCATTATGTAAGATTCTCCATCGCCCATGCGCCAGCATATGTCGTATGGATGGACTTTTGGAAACATGAACCAGGGCGGAGGCACTGCTCCGTGCTGCTGAACCAACTTGGTAATTTCATCGTGTTCTGTGGAGTCGTTCATCATTCGTAGCAGTAGAGTACAGGCCACGTCCAAGTATTTAGAGGTGCGGTTTTAAAGAATTTCGATGAATATATTTCAATGTTGGTTGTGTTTGAGATAGTAATAGTTTGTGAATTCTTTTGGCGGCAGTGGCAAATTGATCAAGTACATAAGGGCATGCCCACGGATCTTTGTTGATCCTCCCTCCGACCTCGTGTATCAAGGCCACTTCACAAATCTTTGGGGTATGGAGTGGTAAATGCATATGCATTGCTTGCCCCTTCACCTCTATTTCGACCGAGATCACAACGAGGGACATATTTCTTATCGACAGCTATGAATATTCCTTAATGTGATGACAGACCATAACCAATAACCACTATCGATGAGATAAGCCCTTTGACTTCTCGGCCGCAGCCAAAATTGCACTTGTAAAGGCCGATCTAACTCCCAGCCTTTCCAGCTCTAGCAGCGCTCTTATCGAACAGCCTCCTGGGGATGCAATCTTCTCCCGCAGCAAGCTTGGGTGATCACCGGCAGGGACCAACTTCAGCATCCCAATGGCACTGTTGACAACCATCTTTGTCGCCTCTGGCCGCTTGACTCCTTCAGCAACAGCAGCATCGAGGAGACCGTCTATTGCGAGCAGTAACAATGAGCCAGCACAGCCAACCAGCACAGCAGAGATGTCGAATGTGCTCTCGTCAACCAGCTGCGCGTCACCAACCTGACTGAAGACCCATTGGGTAATCTCATGGCTTGTTCCAGAGAGCGTCTCCTGGTTAGCCGTGTAGAGAGTGACGGCCTCGCGGATCTTGGCTGCCATGTTGGGCATAGCTCGCACGGCCTGAATTGAGCTTGTGTGTTCGGTTGTATTGAGAGCCAGCCGATTTATCTCCTTGACTGTAATACCGGCCATTATACTAATGATGAATTTTCCCTGCAAGGCTTCTCTTATTCCTGGGGCGGCAAAGACTTCTTCTCTCTTGACGGGCTTGAAGGCCATGATAACAACATCTGCTTCTCGCACTGCACGATCATTGTCTTTTGCAAGCAGTACCGTGAGGTGTGATGGATCTTCGCCTAGCTCTCCTTGGACCCGGCGCTGGGAAGTCTCGGTAGCAACAGTGACATACAAATGTTTGACGCTAATACGTTCCGCATCCTTGATGGGATGGAGGAGTCCCGCAGCTATGGCAGTTCCTAAGTTGCCTTTTGCTTCATGTTAGCAATTTTTGAGGGCCTTAGTACTGGGTACGTAGCTCACCACCGCCAAGCACGGCAAAGGTTAAATCGTTGGCCATCATGAAAGACGAAGTGATCGAACAATCTTTAGTCCTCCAAGGCGTCTTAGAAATGAGCCCAGCTATTTTTAAGGGCAAGGCTGGATGGGTTGTGTGAGAGTTACACTACACTGATCACTTAGCGATGTCTTAAGCACATGGTTGTCTCTGTCTCGCCCACCGCACCACGTATGGTGGTGTAATCCTGTCCGAGCTCCACATCTCGGCTCGGGGTATTGATAACATTAGCGGGATACGGCAGCTGATCGGACTGTGATCCGAGTGGAGACGCCGTGATGAACCCCACTAGGACATTCAAAAGCGGAACAAAGTTCCGTGTCTACGCCCTTTGGGCTCCGACTTTGGTGCACGCTTGTCAATCTGTGTCGGCTTCCGTTGCGACATCGGATAGAACCCAGACTCGGAATGTACTGACCTCCTGTATAGGACCGTGGTGGTTTCCGGCCCTCGACGATTCTGGAGAGCTTTAGAATCAGGCTCGGGAGATGTCAGTGGAAGCTCTAAGATCGACTTCGAGGCTATCTTCTTGGTACGGATGGAGAAATACTGTCTTGGCCGCATTTTGCCCGCTTGATCTACATTCGTAGAGTATTACATTTTGACTTGGAAGCCTTGATTATGGGAAATGGCTCTTCCTTGGAGTAACACGGTGGGGTTCCCTCATATCAGCATATATATCATGGCCGACGTCAGATCTCCACTAAGGAAAGCTTCTTCTCCGCGCATTCTAGTGACATTATCAATAACAAACTTGCTAGTCAGAATTAGACAGGTTCGCGAGCTCTATACATGTTTTTTTTTTAACTTTACAATCTATTACCGCTCCTATTTCCTCCTGATAGTTCTCTGGTACTGCTTCTTTCTTGGGCGAATCACTCTCATGTCATCGTCTAGCATTTTATATCTATAATCACTCTGCGATGTGACAAACACTCAGTGTACTGCTACCTGTCTCGAAAGAGTCCTTAAGACATCGAATACTAGCGAAACGGAGGAGAACATTGACAGAGTTTGCTTTGCTGGGAAACATGTCAGTAAATAGCCCACATATAGAGGCAACTTGAAAACTCACTCATTTGTTCCTGATGACCTCGCTCCACCAAAGGGGTTGGCACCGATAACGGCCCCTGTGCACTTGTCATTGATGCAGAACATGCCAACAGAATCTCTGAGTATGTGGTTCGCAACCTGAATGGCATATCGATCGCGAGCAAAAATAGAGCCTGCGAGGCCGTACTCGGTAGTCCTATCAATGAGCTCGCAAACGTCTTCGAAACCAGAGGGAATACCGTCGTCGTAGGTCTGTACGGCAAACAAAGGCCCGAAAAGCTCTTTGGTCATAGTTTCGCTCTCAGCAGTTTGATCTGCCTCGTTGATCTCAAGAATAGTGGGTTGAAGAAAGAAACCCTTACTACCATCCTGATTACCGCCATAGATAACCTGATGGCCTTCTTTCCTGGCTGTAGCCAAGAAATCTCCAAATCTGTCAAAGGCTGCCTCGGAAACGACAGGTCCAAGAGGATGGTGCAGTTGCTTGACGTCGTCTCCGTGTGTCATCTTGGCTGCTTCCCTGAGCAACGCCTCTTTCAGGTCGCCCTGCTCCCACATGGATTTGGGAACAAAGAAGCGAGACAAGGCACTGCACTTTTGCCCTTGGAACTCAAAAGCTGAGCGCACCGCGGCTGATGCTAGCCAATCTACATGGTCTTTGCAAGAGTTGTGGACAAGATGGAAGTTCTTGCCCCCACTCTCTCCCACAATCCTAGGGAAGGTCTTATAGGTAGCAGTTTTGACTCCAATTTGGGTGGCCAGGCTTCGCAAGACTGCTGAGGATCCGGTGTAATGGAGGCCAGAAAAGTCACGGCTGGCAAGTGCGGGCTCGACGATGATCGTAGGGTCGGCCACAGGCAGGAACTGTACTACGCCCGCCGGAAGTCCGGCCTCCTCCATAACTTGATACATCAGGTAGTTTGATAAAACAGCCATTGGAGACGGCTTCCAGAGCATCACGTTACCCAAGATGGCCGGTGTGAAGGCAATGTGTACACCCAGTGCGGTAAAGTTGAAGGGAGAGATAGCAAGCAGGAAGCCTTCCAATGGACGATAGTCTAAGGTGCTGTACACTGAGTCGCTCTGCTTGGGAGGCTGTTGTTGGTAGAGCTGGTGGCAAAAGTAGACGTGAAAGTTGAGCGTGTCGATAACTTCAGCTATACAGTCTCCTTCAGCTTGGCCACAAGTCTTGCCCTGGCCGATCATTGTGGCTGCCATGAGCTTCCATCTGTACTTGGTATCGACCAGCCTGGCTGCACGCTTGTAGATAGCAGCTCTTTGGCTGAAGGGCATATTCATCCATTTCTTCCTCGCTGCGAGGGCCCCAGGAATCGCCTTGTTTTTGACGGTCTCGCGGTCAACTTCGTGGTATTCAGCCACCGGCTTTCCGTGGCGATTCCAAGGATTGACCTGGGAACTCTTTTGGCCAGAGTAGATGCGTTCGCCGTTGATGATACTGGGCACTTCCGCCGTTGTTCTTTCCATTTCGGCCAAGGCATGTTTAAGGAGCTTTCGCTCTTCACTACCAGGAGCATACGAAAGCTGCAGAACAATCGTATTAGCAATGCCAAGAGGCGACCTGCGTCGAGCTACTCACACATCCAGCGTTGGCTGGCTCAGGGTAAAGGACAGAAGCCATTGTTGATCTTAGATGAGATTCTCTACGATGATGGAATTGAGGTGTGCACGGCTTCAGTCACAAATGCTTGGATGTCGGGAGATCAGGATCATATTGATGACTAAATAGGATAGGTTAGAGCCACTAGTGATCTTTCCGATGTTATTCATTATCTCGGGCCGGTCTGATTATCTCGGTTGCGATGCAAGGACGGATCGATGTTCCGTGTTGGATGGGCTTGGCTTCCGTTACCCCGCGTCGGAAGAAGTCTGGTGTCATATGCTTTGCCATCGTTGTCAAATCCGACGAAAGGACTTGAGCTTGTAGAAAGGAAACGGTAATGCTACTGGACATGGAAAGGGTCGGCTGGGGACATTAGCACAAACTCATTGAGATTATCAGTGTCGAGTGGGGCGCAAAAAAACCATTTCTTCTTCATCAAATCAGCTTGTTATCAAAGATAAATCATTCCAAGATGCATCACGTCTCGAAGTCTCCCAATGATTTATGAGACTCCGAACTAAAAGTTATCTTTGTTGTTAATATTATTTAAAAATTTAGGAAGCCTAGGCTTGAAAAGTTTGAAGGTTAAAGCAAAGAAAAAATATATTCAGAACTGCTATGTATAATGTAATACATACCCTACACGCCAGAGTGCAAGTCACCTAGGGTTGGGAATAATGGAGCAACGCTAGGCGGAAACCTTGTCATGCTTCTCATCGCCAATAGCAGCTATTGATTTTAAGAAAACATGATCACTTGCTCTAGAGACGACACCTATTTCTTCTTTTGAGGAACTTCAACATGACTACTAGTAAATACTACTAGAGGGTACAAGTAGATTTCTATGTACAATGCAATAAAATTAAGGCCTCAATCAACAACACATTGCAGGGGCATGTCCTTTTGTTACACTCGACGCTGTATAAGCTGTTTGTCTAACAAACCAATGCAAACTTCCAAACATAGCACCTAGTCGAAACTCCTTAGTAGAAGGGAAGAATTCGTCGGCGGATCTCGCGCCCCAGCCGAACTCTTTCAGCGGCAGCTCCGCCTCTGCCCTCCAGGACAGCCTTGTTCTCGGTAGCTCGTCTAGCAAGGAATGGAAGACACTCCTTGAGATCTCCGTAGCTCATGGACTGTGAGAAGGCACAATTAGCGTCAACAGAGCGAGTAAGAAGACGGCGCATCCTTCTTACCTTAACAACAAGCGGAAAGCCACCATCAGCTGTAAGCGATCCAGTGATTCTGTTAGTCAGGTCATCCTTCATCCCTATTCGACCGTTAGCCCATACAATTATGGCTTGTTTCGATGTGAACACTGCTTACCGTATAACTGCGCAAAAGCAATACTGCCAGCCACCTCCCTGGATACATGGAGTTTGCCATCGGCCCTGCGCACAGCCAATTCATGTTTTTCGAGCAGCTCGATTCCAAGATCAATACTAATAGAGTTATGTGTGGCAAAGACGGCTCCGAGCTTCGACCTTCCAGTCTCTCTAATTTGGCCGGCTACAGTTGCGAGGGTCTTCTCGATGCCATAGTTGTAGCTAGCATCTGTCTCCTCCTTTGTTTCCCACACAGGACCGGGACCATGTCTGCCCTCCTGCTTCCATCTCTCGGCCTCTGTCACCATGTAAGCTCCCCGGACCTGCTTGAACAGTAACTTGTAACCATGTATTTCGGCACGACGAATCTGCTGGTCAAGGAGCTGTGGGTAACGGCGAAGGTAGGCCTGGAATGAGGCGATGCAGGTAGCAGGACCATCCAAGGTGTTGTACTTTTGCATGAGTTCGTCAGTCAAGCTGTCGATCACTGGTTGGTACCACGACTGCTCTGCATCGATGACTATTCGGACGTTATTATCCCGAGCCTTACTGGTGATGGTCTCAAGTGTAGCTCTTAGGGCGAGCAGTTGCTCCCGATCAGAATCGGTGACATCTTTGCCATTCAGAGCAGCCTCCCAATCGCCTTCGTGGGGTAGTCCCGGGTAAGGAACATCTTTATCGAGCCCCTTAGCTTCTCTTCCTCTGAGAATAGCCTTGGAGCCGTGATAGAGCGCAACCGGATGTGGAAGCAGGCCAGTAATCTTGATCCTGACCCAGGACCGGTTATCTCCACCTGTGGCACTAGGATCCTGGCAATACTGCTTAGCCAGCTTCCCTTGTACCTCAATCGATTCCAGCACGTGCTGTGTTTGCGTGAGGATCAGCTCTGGGTCCTTGCTGGAACCGTCTAATTCAGCCTCAATGTTGTAGCCAAGAAGCGTGCCGATCTGATGTTGGCGGAGAGCATCGATCTTTGGGATACATTCCTCAGTCATCTCTCCACCGAGGAATTGGTTGAAAAATGTCCGCATGACGACCGCGTGCGTAATTGAAGAAACAATTGGTATCTTGGACAAACCATTGTACAAGGTCTCGCTCATGTCAACCCATGTTGGAGAGGAACAGAAGGCAAAGGCACTGTGAATTTGAATCAGTTTAGATGGTCTTTTAATGGGCAAGAGTCGAACATACGTCCAGCCTGATATCAATTTGCCAAGAGGGACGGTTGAGAGAGCTTGCACATCTCGCGGATCATCAAGAAATTGAGAGTCTCCCTTCTTGTATAGCAGTGCAACAATAGCTACAGCGGTACCACCTATCACATAGGAAACCCTCTGATCTTTGAACCTACTATTACCAGAGATAAGATCACTTTTTGCTGTGTTTGATAGAGGTCGGGTCATGCGAAACAGACTCGTTGTTGGAAATCGCCTTGAAGCCAGAAGGGCACGTTGCCTAGTTAATGATAACATGACGAAGGTGTGCCGTCAATGTCATACGTGTTAATGTTTTTTGAACAATTCCAAACGAGACCAGCCGCGAAAGATGTTATCTGTGTGCGATGGAAATCACGACTTCCGATTCTCGGCCCGCTGTACAGCAAAGGCTGTAACTTCTGATTAGACCCATTTATCCGCATTGCAACATGATTCGTTAGACGAGTTAATGGTTGATGGGGCCTTGATATCACGAGTTTGAATGATGTACGTAAACGGGCCGACGATTGATGGACCTGCGAGAGGAAATAATACGGCGTTGCCCTTACCGGTCTCGGATCCACGATCCGTGGTGTGCACAGAGGTTGTGGAGGCACGGATAGTTCCCCGCACATAGGAAGCGAGATTGGAGTAGTCCAATGTGGAGGTGGAGAAGTGGGAGAAGATAGGATGATGACGTTCCGAAGGTGCAGCTCGGGTCAGGATTGTTAAGTGGCTATTGAGTGTCACTGGTTTCTATTAAGAACCCTCATTATCAGTATGTAAAGAACAATCAGTAACATAATTATCACTCTGCGTTCACCATCCCCTACCAACTACTCCCTTTCTTACCTTAACATATCGACAACATGCCTGGTCGTCTTGAAGGAAAGATCGCTCTCGTCTCGGGCTCTACTCAAGGCTTCGGCCGTGGTATTCTCGAGACCTTTATCCGCGAGGGTGCCCTTGTCCTAGGCATGGATCTTCAAGCCCAGGACGGCCCTGTCGACGGCTACACCGAGAAACAGGCCTACCAGATTAAAGCCAACGTTGCCGATGAGGCGAGCTGGGTCAAGGCTGTAGGTTATTCTTAACAAAAAGATAGTCTCTTTCATCTCTGATCTGATCTGATGTTCTTCAAAGCTTGAAACTTCAATCGCCCGCTTCGGCCACGGTCCCTCCATCGTTGTCCACAACGCCGGCTGGTCTTACCCCAACAAGTCCGGTATCGAGGTCACCATCGACGAGTTCAACCGCCTCTTTGACGTCAACGTCAAGAGTGTTTACCTTGCCTCTAAGATCCTCATTCCCGAGATGAAGAAGAACGGCCCTGGCTCCACCGTCGTTATCTCGAGCGAGAACGCCATCCGGCCTGGCTGGGCCCAGACATGGTACAACGCCACTAAAGCTGGCGTTTCTTCAGCGACAAAGTCCATGGCCCTTGAGTATGCCAAAGACCAGCTCCGCTTCAACACCATCTGCCCTACCTCAGGCAATACCCCTCTGCTCAACAAGTTTGCCGGTATCGCAGATGGCCCCGTGCCTGAGGAGATTATCAAGGCCAAATGTGCTGCTATCCCTATCGGCCGCCTGGTCGAGCCTTCAGATGTCGCCAATGTTGCTCTTTTCTTGGCTGAGCCTGCTAGTTCCATTATCAGTGGGATTGAGATTCTAGTCGATGGTGCCCGTTGTGTGTGATGGGTTGAGTTCAGTATTTATATGAATGAGTAGATAGATGATAATGAAGAGGAAAGAAACCATTGTGTTCCATAATAAGTTGCTTGCAGTCTAACTTGGCAGTGACATCGTTCATGATGTAGAAAGCTCCCCTTGGCAGACGGGCAAACTGGATCGTGTTGGAGGCCTCAGGTATTAGGTGTGACTTCGTCCATGAGATGCAAGAGTTTGGTATCCCAATGCATTCGGCTGATCGTTTCAGCTTATCGAATGATAAGTCGATGGATTGACTTTTCGTTCAAACCCATGGAAGCAAGACGCTCTGCTCATTGACCCATCGCGACTTGTCGTCTGAGTAACTATATATCATAAAAATCACTTTCTAACCAGTCTCCTTTAATGATCGAGGTTTGACACTATCGGAACCAAGTAACGATAGGGTTATTTATTTCAGTTAATACCATCATTCCGTGCGTCTCAATTCCCGGTCTTCTATGGCACTATCTACAAAGGAGACTAATCGAAAAGGCAGATTTCATAAACGGGCTTTGGGAGATATAGATTGGGGAAGAGTAGTGTGGACAGCATTGCCGTTCTCATCGTAGGTGACCCTAAGGCCCTCCACGCTCCCTCCATTACCCGACCATGTTTTAACCAACCCTTGTTCTGAAAGACCAAAAACGGGATCATACTTTGGCTTGGGAACAGCCCAAGACTTCTCAAAGACGCCTCCCCTCTGGACAAAGTCCCAATCACCTCCGCTATAAGCACCCATCATAGTATACCCGTTCAGGTCGAGCTTCGAAAGCGCCTCTTTGGGGTCGTCAGCCACTATTCCATGAGCGTTTCCGGGAGACAGGAGCTTGAAGTCGGCCTCGGGCTTGCAATTATGGGTCTTGTGGGCAACTCCAGCGGGTATGATAAAAACATCGCCTGCTTCTGCTTCCAGTGTGACACCACCATCCTCCCAATCCGAACCATATGTGTTTTGCTCGAGATCATCTGACAGGTCGGCCACACCGAAACGGATCGTCGCCGACCCAGATAGGACTGCCATGCACTCATGAGCATCGGAGTGAAAATGGGATAACTGAGTCTGCCGATATCGAAAGATCCAAGCAACTCTCCATTGATTTTTGGTGAACATGTCCCATACCTCGCCAGGGTCACAATGCGTCCTGCCAAGCTTGATATCTAAGACATTCTTGTAGTGGAGAAGAGGGCGAGGGGAATTGGGGATATGGTCAGTGGGGAATAAGTGATATTTTCTAACCGTGGGTGACATGGCGAGATGCTGGTCTAGGGAGGTGCAGGGCTTAGCTTAGATCAAAGATAGATGGGCGTAATTCATGAAATTAAATTAAACGTAGGTGAAAGTGATGAATTGTTCAGCCTCGTGGAGTATTATGAAAGTACGTAGATATTGAATAAAATAATGATGTTTCTAGCAATTGAGAATCGACAGGATCGGACCCCGCCTCGGAATCGTGACCCGTGTGTCCCTTATCATCTCGATGACGGCTTAGCTCTACCCCCTCACATCATTATAAGACGTTTTGTTCAGGTATTGGAACTCCAGCCATCCCATAGCACACATGTGTCTTAGTTAAATTCCAATTGTGACCTAACTCGAGTTATTAATGTATCCCTGCCCCTCCGACCGCCGTATACTTACCTCAACCAAGCTTAGATAAAGCCACTGGTAGACCCGCACGGAACACCGATCCGAGTTTTGCGGAACACTTTTAGTCAGGCGAACCAATTAGATCTATTTCTTCTACCAACACGATGAGACTCCAACCCCCACTTCATGTCTTTTTAATTCTCTTACTACACCCATAGCTCATGAAGTTCGTCCATGGTGAGCGAATCGGCCAGGCCTATGAGCTGAGAGTTTGGGTACGAATTCTCAGGGATCCATTCATCAAAAAAGGTCCCACCGGCACTAGGTAAGCCAAATTGGCTTGCAAAGGTTGCATCACAAGGCTGGTCAGACATGACAGCTCCCGATGCACTATCATCTGTGTTGAAGCCAGGATGGAACTGCTTTCGTAACGAGTAAGCCAACTCTTCTACCTCGGCTTTTCGTGAGCTGACCAAAAGATTCCCTGCCATGATCATGTTGTCAAACACCTCAAATAAGGCTGCGAGAGATACCTCATGCATCGAATGCTTGGCTCCTACTTCGGAGGCCATGACCAGCACGAAAGCAGCCGAATAGGCTGCTTCAAGGTCAAAGGGGAGGAGAATGTCTGAGTGATAATCAGCTTCCGTGGGCTATTATTATTGATCTGAAGGTTACCTAAAAGTCCATGTTTCTTTAATTGGGACAGTATGTTCGCCACTCGGACGGTAGAACTTGTCAGGACCTCGATTAGTTCCATAATAGACGGATGCATGTTGAATTGCCCATTCACACCCAAGGCTTCAACCTTTTGCTTATACAGATGAAACAAAAGCGGTCTAACAGTAAGGACAATGCACTGCGACAGGTAAGTATTGACTCTCGTAGGAATTGTTGAGGCAGTCTGACCTGATTATACTGCAGATCGAGGTGGGCTGACACACGGGAAATTTCACCAAACGATCGTGATGCAACGGCGGCTAGGTCTTCACTTAAGTCAGCGATGCCTTTCAGTACTTTGCGTACGGTCGACAAAAATGATTCTTTGACAGTTGCCTTAGGCCCATAAACAGCTAGCCAAGGTTAGCAATGTATTTGTATCTTGCCGTTTTAAAACACGTACTGATAGCGATAGACCCCAGGAGTTGTGAGATCTTTATATGAATAGCAAGTGCTGATATATGAATATCATTTTCAGATATCTGTGGCAACGGGGCACTGATATGGTCATCAAGGATGCCGCTTGCCATGCCCATCAATGATGAGAGCTTCTGGTCGAGAGTGTAGACGGTCCACCAAAGGCGGTCGCCATGCTGGGCGAATCGATTGCCAACAGAGGAAGACTGCAAGTTGGTATGAAGGCCATGCGACTGAGCCATTCTCACAGCCTGGCCGATCTTGCCTCGTGTCAGAAAGCAGATCTGCTCAACGTGGACAAACGGCAACTTACATAAGAGTGCGCAGCAACCCGATGATCGACACAGTGAAGGTAAAGCGCAACACAGCAAAAGATCTCGGTAGCCTTGACAGGATCACGACAGAGATATGTGACATCTGGCAGCTGTGCCATTGCACGCGTGAAAAGGTCAGAGCCCGCGGGTCCAACGGTTGCTTGCTGCCTCATGAAGGATTTTCCAAATCCCATGATGAATAGATAGTGCACGTACCATAGGCTGTGCGTCCTGGCATATTCCTGGGGATTCCGGTAGAAGAGGTGGAGGCTTTGCATGAAGTCGGTCTCTTCAAACAGATGGAAGAAAGGGTAAGTCCGGAACTTGGTGCTTTGGACGTAGTAAACAGCGAGTTCTAGTGATGGAAGACCAGTTGTCTCGATCGTGCCGAGGTCCACCCGGCGCTGTGAGTCGATGCTGTAGGTTTGACCATCTACGTGCCTCTGCATTGAAGCAGTTGGGGAACAAGAAAGCCCCGTGCCTTGTGAGGCCATCTGCAGGACCTGGTGGCTAAAGGACCAGGTCGAAGAGTGTCCAAGAAACCTTAGCCTCCCCGAGTAGTCGGACATATAGCTCGGCTGCTCAGGTACCAAGAGATTTGAGACGTCGGCATCGTCAGTACCGGCATCGCCTGGAGGTGACACCGTCTGGTTGGTGACTTCACCATCTCGAGGGTTTACCGTCGAGGGCTGCAGAGCCACCTGGCCTTGGCTCTGATTTCGGCTTTGGTCTTTGTCAGGTGATGGGAGAGGCCCTCTTGGCCCTGGAAGGGTCGGTGAATTGGGCTGTTGGTTAGGCTGTTCCGGCGTGGATATAGAGCCAGGTAACTCAGGAGAATCCTTGGGCGGAGAAACAGATTGTCTATGGTTTCTCTCAAAGTTCTCGAGTCTTTTGCGGATGTTGGCAAGAGACCTACAGCTTAAGGTAAGTACGAGTTACAGGGAGAGATAGGCAACGAGAGGCCAACCTTTCCGATACAAGGATATTCCTGTCGTCTGAGACAAAATTGCAAGCACTGCCTCTGTGAGTGCAGGTTCTGCAGGGTTGGGTACCCGAACACTTGATCTTGTGCTTGCGGCATCGCTGACAAGCGTTGGATACCCGCTTGTGACGACTAGAAATGTTCTGTTCTCGCTGCATTGGGGAGCGGGTAGCAAAGGTGGAGAGAGTATGGGTCCGTGAGTTTGTGCGCGTGGCAAGACAGTACGGGAAGGAAAGAAGATTGACAAAAGTCAGTCACGGAGGTTTGTTCTCATGAACTATGACCCGGTCCCGCCCCTCACTTCATCTATCGCCTGTCGCTAGCAGACTGGAGTCAGGCCTCTCAAAGATAAGGTCTGTTGGCTCAACAAAGCAACTGACGAATCGGAAGGGGCAAGTTTCCGATATCGTGCGGGGTACGGATACACACATGGTGGGGTCAAGAATCAGACAACCCAAACTATAGCATCACTAGTTCGTCAACCCCCGATTACATTAGGAAGACATTTATCAGGAATAAAAGTACTCGGATATATTTTCGGAACGGGAAAGAAAAGTTAGTTTACTCTATCAACAATATCAAGCAATTACACGCCGTTTTCATCTATATTATCTTTCGTCACTGTATCCCATTCCTTCTTCTGTCTCATCAATGAAGCCCAAATAACTCCTGTAGGAATCCTTCATTCCCAACTCACTCACCACCATGACCCTTTCTGGTCTTCACGCGTCTTCAAAGCTCGGATCAGACCAGCCGATTGATTCTCCTAAGCCCATAAAGGTCATCTACATTGGTGCAGGGATTTCAGGCATTGTAGCCTCTATCCTGTTCCGCAAGGCCATTCCCTCACTAAACCTCGTCATTTATGAGAAGAACCCCGAGATTGGAGGTACCTGGTTCGAGAACAAGTATGTCTCTCCTTTATTCTACAACAAGTCCTGAAAGAACCATACTCAACTGATAACTGCAGGTATCCCGGCTGCGCCTGCGATATTCCCTCTCATGCTTACCAGCTGAGCTTCGAGTCGTCAACGGACTGGAACCATTTCTATGCGAGTGGTTCGGAGATTCTTGATTATTGGAAGACGGTGGCAGAAAAATACAAGGTCCGACAGCATGTCCGTCTGAACCACAGGTGCCTTCAGGCTAGCTGGGATGAGCTTCGTGCTAAGTGGACTGTTCACCTTGAGGATACCAGCGCTGACACACCGGTCGTTGTTGAAGATGAATGCGATATTTTTATCACTGGCACCGGATTGTTGAATGAGTGGAAGTGGCCATCAATTCCAGGTCTACATGATTTCCAAGGCACTATTCTTCATACGGCCAACTGGCAGGACAGTTTCGTTGCTGAGGTGAGCTACAACAATACCAGCCGAATTACACCGAGTGGCTAACAATAAGTAAAAGGGTAAGAGGGTTGCTGTCATTGGAGCCGGAAGCAGTGGCATCCAAGTTGTCCCTGCCCTAATCAATCAGGTCAAATCAATAGACCACTATGTGCGCGGCAAGACTTGGATCGCCACCCAGGGAAGCGAAGACTTACTCAGGGAAGAGCTTGAGAAGCAGCACGGCAACCAAGGGTCCAACAATTTATCATATGATGAAGAACAGAAGAAGGCATGGAAGAATGACCCTCAAGCCTACATAGCATATAGGAAGCAGCTCGAGTTCCGCCTTCAGGGCAGCCATCAGATCTCATACCGAGGCAGCCCTCGCCACAACCAGGCTCGGAGCAGCTATGAGGCCTACATGAGAGAGAGGCTCAAGACGAGGCCTGAGATCCTCGACGCTCTACTGCCCGACTTTCCTCCCCTGTGCAAAAGATTGACCCCCGGGCCGGGCTATTTGGAGGCCCTCTCGCAACCCCAGGTGTCGACCATCACATCACCCATCTCCCACATCGACCGCACCGGCATTGTTGCCAAGGACGGAAAAAGACGGCCCATTGACGCCATCGTCTGCGCCACTGGATTCCATACCGTGCCGGGATCTGGATTCCCTATCTACGGTCGAGACGGTGTCAACCTGCGGGAAGAGACCAGAACTCACCCCAAGTCATACCTCGGTCTTGCTATAGATGGCTTCCCTAACTTCTTCCAATCACTGGGGCCTAACACATTCCCTGGGACAGGCAACTTGCTTATCATGATTGAGCAAGCTCACAGGTACATGGCTAAGATCCTGCACCGTTTCGCTTACGGCGCGCTGCGGACCATTGAGCCCAAGCGTAAACAGGTCGATAACTTCACCAATTTCTGCGACCAGTACTTCAAGAAGACAGTCTATACCGACGAATGCATCACCTGGTACAAGGAGCCTCCTCGGAATCCCGGTGAGGCGGGGCGAATCACTGCGCTATGGCCTGGCAGCAGTCTTCATGCCGTTCGCGCCCTGTCCGAAGTCCGATGGGACGATTACGATATTGGGTACGAGGATGACAACGACTTTAAGTGGTTTGGCGATGGTTCAACTGTGGGTGAGGCAGATCCCTGCATAGCCTCGAATCTCGAGGATCTCACTTGGTACATCAACAAGACTGGCTTCCTCCACAATCCCCTGCCTGTTATTGAAGAGGTTCAGAGATTGTAACTGCAATCAGTAAATTACTATAAGACAGCTAATAAACTAAGCTACTACAACAACAATGACCACAATGTAAACAAGATAGACCAGAGATTTATCGCTGGAGTGTTAATAGACCAGGGCGGTATGGCCAGCTGTTGTAGTCAGGAGCCTGAGCATTGGGGTCGCGTCCTTGGTACAGAAGCTTCAAGTTACAAGGATCGATAGGAAAGGTCTGATCATTGTCGACTCTAACCAGCTCACCGTGGCTGATATCGTTGGTCCAGGTAGCTCCAGAGTTCGCCTTGCCAGCAAAGGGGTTGTTTTCAGTGCCAGCTTTAACAGTCCACTGACCATCGAGGCTATTCGCCGTAAACGAACGGAAAAACCGTCCATTTTTACCCGTTGCCTCAACAAGCATTAGGTATTTGTTCTGTCCTTGGATAGAATAAACCTGAACGGCTTCGAAGAGGTTGTCTTCGGTGTCTTGTAGGATAATCTGGGAATTCGATCCGAAGCTACCGGGGAAATTGTTGATAGGCATGCTAGCACGGTAGATTCTACCATTATCACCACAGAAGAATAGATACATATTCTTGCTATCGCCGATAACGGTTTGATCGATAGGACCGTATGGTGCGTTGGCAATCTCTCCGGTGAAAAGAGCCTGAGGTTCAGACCAGCCGTTGACGTTGGTTGGGTTGTTAGAAGTCCTGTATGAGAACTTGTGGGGGCCCCACTGATGGGCCAAGACCCAAATGCCCTTCGGTTTAAAATAGAAGAGAGTCGGGGCCACAGCTAGACCGGTCATACCGGTCTGGGTAGCAGATCCCAAGTTATTGAGATCTGACACAGGGCTAAAGCCCATAGACTTCCAGCCACCACCATAGGCCGTGGCGTAGACTAGCTGTTGACCATTATAAGGAGCAACAGTAAAGTCCTTCAGATTGGCCCAGCCATTCTTAGGCTGAGCAAGAGGGCCGCTTGATTTCCAGCGATAGGTGGTAGGGAGGGAACATTGAGCTGAGACCTCGCCGACGGAAGCAAGAAGTAGAATGCTTGCAGCAAGCAGGTCGCTGTTAATGAACTTCATCTAGGGGATTGATAATGAGAAAGGTGACCAGTGAGTGAGGGAATGAGGCAAAAAGTCCTCATGAAACAGTAGATATATATACTTATTTCCTGCATCCTACGTAACTGAAATCCGCCCCTCGCATAAACGAAGATCGCCTTTAATTTCCAACAGACTTTATTTCTATCAAGACCGTATTGGAGGAGACACAACATCCATAGTAGTATGCTCGTGTATTGTATAGTTTTTAATGCCTAGGTGACATTATCCGAACAAAATACTACCCAAAACAGGGATAGTCAGAGTTTGCCCTTTTTGAACCACGGAGGCGGATCCGAGCGTTGCGTTTTCAGGTTAGTATAATAGGGTCACTCACGGCATCGAGCAAGCTTATAGGCACGCCTATGTCCAACCTAACTTGGCTCTCTTCCTTTCCATCGCGTTTGAGGCTGATGGATATAGCTGAGGTGAATACGAGCTGTTTCCTTTACAAAATCAAACCCATAGTCTCTTGAATGTGTCCGTCGACGAGTGCGAAATTAATTTATTTTGCTTTACTGAGCGAAAAAGCGGTTTGTTTTCTACCTTCTTTTATCTAAACCTTTAGTGAAGCAAATATAATAGGTTTATCTTACCGATCAAGTCTCAGCCTCCCTCTGCCAAGACCTACTGTCTAATGATCAGCTGAACTTAATCTTTAGGCTATTCTAATAAATTAAAGCACCACCACCTCAGGCTAAGTTCACGCATAGTATACAATAAGCTTGAATCAATACGATACTGGCGCGCTTGTCTATAAGATATTAGCCTATAAAGGCTAGCACACTTAGACGGAGAAACTCTAATTCAGAATTAGGATAATTGCTGTCTATGAAGGGAAGTACCCCAGACTTAATGCTGAACCCCATGATCCATTTAAAGCTAACATTACTATAGCCTAATTATAGTTATATGGATAATTGTAAGAGTAGTGTACTACTGGCCGGATTAGGCAAAGACATCGCTTAGATTAAGTTGGAGCAAGGGGAAATAGACCCTCTCTAGTCAAGGACCTTCCCTGCCGCTTTGTATAAATGATTAGGCGAAGGGGCAGAACCTGACTGTAGCGGAGGCGTCTTAGAACCTGAATGCACATATTACTTAGGATGATACAAAAAGTCTTCACTGGAGAGGTAATGAAAAGCTGTACGTAACGGCCCGCTAATGTCTAAGCCAGCGGTGCTTAACATAGAACCCCTATTGAAGATAGCAAGCTATAAAACTTTCAATTTGTAATTAGACTGTAATGAGTGAATGTAAGATCCCTAGCTAATTTATTCAAATGCATAGTTCTTGTCAAATCTTAAAGCAGCCTTAAGGGTAAATACCAGCCAAAAGGATCTCCCAAGGTTTATTCGGCATCCTCACGACGAACCGAGAATATACAACGTGTAGTGAAATGTCGTCTGTTGCATCATTTCTTGTCCTGTCGAAGGTCCATTCCTTTATAATTAGGGAGTTTCCAACTACCTGTATCTTCCTTCAGAATATTGCTGGCAAGCACATCCAGTTTGAAGAAAGATGTAACGGCCAGGAAAAAGTTGAGAAGCGGAAGGAGAATTGTGCCCGATGGCATCTTGTGATAGTACGTTTTGTCCTTCTCAACACCATACTGAACGGTATCCATGAAGGGGCGGAACCGCCCCTCATAGCTGGCTAGGGCTTTGGGAAGTGCATCATTGGAGATACTGAGGCGACTGAGGTGATCATGGATCTCGCCAGCTAAGACGTAGGCGCCGACGAGACTGGAGGTTGTTCCCATTCCTGTGGTTGCTGTTGGGCAATAAGCGGCGTCTCCCAGAAGCACGACGTCCCCCTCGCTCCAGTGGTCCAGCCTGATAACGCCTATGTGCTCACAATAAAAGTCCTCAGACTCTTGAATTTCAGTAACAAACTCCTCTGAGCGCCAGCCAGCAGAACGGAATAGGTCCGAGAGAATGGCCTTTTCCTGGTCTACGCCGCCTGAACGCGCAGCCATGACTCGTTCGGAATCATGCTGGCCTATCATGTAACCTTGAATGCGGTCTGGTTTATGTCTTCGACTGAATAAGAGTCGCTTGCCAGGAGCTATGTAAGCAGTTGCATTGTATGTCTCCCCGTCCTTGATGTCGCGAGGGATGGTGAAGTAACCAGCATAGATCCCGAGGAAATACATAGGTTCCTTAGCTCCAGGTACCAGCATCTGCTTCCGAGTATGGGACCACTGCCCGTCGGCGCCAATGAGAAGGTCATAGCGGTTTTTCTGACCATTTGACAAGTGGACTTCAACGCCATGGTCCAGCTGTTGGAAGCTGTCGACGGTTGTTCCAAACAATACTTGTACACGATCTTTGACGTTGTCGTACAGCAGCCGGATAAGGTCACCTCTCATGATCTCATAGTCCGTGGTGAAGCTCTGGAGACCCTGGCCTGACTTGTTCACAGGAAAGTATGCGACTACTTTACCACTGTGATTGACAAACTCCAGTCCTTCCTCTTTGATTGATACGTCGCGGAAAGCAGCCTCAAGGCCCATTCTCTTGAGAACTTCAATTCCGTGTCCGCGAACGTCAACTTGTAGGCCAGTAGACCTCAAGTCGGGGTGCCGCTCGATGACTGTAACCTCATGGTGTTGTGAGAGCCAGAAGGCGACGGCGATACCTGCAATGCCTGCGCCACAGATGATGATCTTTTGTCTGGTCATGATTGCAGCTGGTGTGAGCTGGATGTATTGAATAGGAGGATTAAATCGAAGTAAATTGAATGTGAGAATGCAAAGGCGATCTGATATTCAAAAGTGAGATACTGATTGATAAGATGCGTCTTTTGTTCCAGCATGACAGAGTCTTTATATAATCTGAAAGTAGAGATGCCAGAGCAGATACCCCTACCTGAGGCCAACCCTTTGGTGGACTGCTAGGCAGCCGCTACTTGATCGGAATCGAGTTGCATAGAGGCCGAGATAGATCCCTAGTATGATCCCAGGGTATCTAACCTCACTCATCCTTGCCTTTGACGGCCCCAAGACTTCAGCCGAACCGAGTTACACTCTGGATGCCGGAACGTTATTCGATTCCGGGCCGATATCCATGACTTGTTGCGGTCCTCTTACCAATATGAATATTAGTCCATGACTCGTACATGTATATCCACAAGGGGTTGAATGGCTGCCATCGTATATGCATTATTAGGGAGGGAAACAAACATGGAAATGGATACATGTCTTAAATCCGACAATCTATGGAGCTGAGGAATTGCGGACCCACCTCGGACAGTGGTAGATAGTTTCGGGGGTGATATCAGAGGCCGTTGTCGGATTATGATTAGTGATGAACGTGCGTAGCAGTGTGCAGGGTCCAGTTGATGCCGTGTTACAACATTGGAATGCTGTCAAAGCTGGTGGTAGAGCATTCCGCATCACTGAGCCACACATTAAACATTGGTCCTGCTACACTGTCATGTTAATTTAATGTCACGCTAGACCTGGACCAGATACGCTCTAAAGTTATACTCACAGGTGTCATATCGCTATTATTCACTACGTACATATAGGTTGTAAACCCTGTCAAGCCACAGAGTATGTACAGTACTACCATTCACTGCGGCTGTTTTGCTGCTACGCAAGCCTATCAAACATTCTCATACCAGGGTATAGTAGGATCGACCATGGCAAACATGTCTTGAATCCAGTTTAGTCTGACCGGCAAGGGCTGGGAAGCCGTCGTTGCATCTACTACTGGCGGTTCGCCGGGATCCGCGGGTGTGACTTGCGCCTCCAAAGCTTGATCTTGATCAGATAACGGGAACAGCAGAGTCGCATCACGCCCAGGCTTTTGCACGTGCGAATGCAGAAACTCCCGATTGTCGCGTGAGACATCCGTCTCATCCATGTCAGCCTAACAACGCTTTGGCGCATCAATCCAGGGCGATAACGGATGTTTGACCAACTTTTCAGTGGCAGCGCTATACGTAGTGTACGTAGTGTATCTCTACACCGTTACAAATTAACCACAAGGCAGAATATAAGAGGATAGACAACCGTGCAGGTGGCATTGTTTCGGTCATCGGAACTCCAAAGTTCACATCGAGTTCAACTAACTGCGGGAAAGAGCATTCACCAGGTGTTTAGTACCCTTGGCTCATTGGCCTGATGTATTTATGATGCTCATGCTGCAAAAGAAAACTCAACTGACGATTGGGTTACAGATCGATTGTCGCCTCTGTGAACTTCAGATCTGCCAATGCTCGGTGAATTAGGTAAAGTCGGTCAGTGATACCAACATCATTCCAGCGCTGTAGATCTTTCTCCGCCCATCGAGGAATGTAGTTAGAACACAAAGGCGGAAATGACAAGATGTGTACATTAATAATCTAGTTACGTGCGAGAAACTCTATTTCCACTTTTAAAAATACCGTGGTTGTTAGTGAAAAGAAAACCGAACTGGAATTATGCGATTCTCGGTCTTTGTGTACACGGGATATTCTTTCTCAAGGGGGCCGGCCTTTTTTCTGTAGAAGACCGAACAACCCAGTAGTTATCCACAATATCCGACCTTGGGTATCCGGGTAGCGACTAGCCACATGGCACTCACCATATGAGACATGGCAAAGTTCCACTTCCCTGCAGTCTGGGGGAAGGCTACGAATACGGGGCTTCTTAAGAGAATAAACCGTACCGGCCGATTGTAAACAGTCAAGCAGCACGGCTACTTTGAAAGCGAAACCCCGATAAGCAGTGATTCTCGATCTGGGCGAGAAGCTATCACTAAGTGTGTCAGTCCACAGTTCAGCAAAATTATGGTGATTTTCTAAGAACTCTAAAACGACGCAGGCTTATTTCAGCATCCATGAGTCGCGGTCGTGTCATCATGACGAAGTTTCTGGCTAATGCTACTACGTCGGATGTACTCTTGGGAGCATGAAAAGGGACTGGGTGTATAGAGATCCGGGATATAATTCTCTGGAAACATTCGGAGTCTACCTTTGGCAGGTAGTGGAAACGCGGAGAGATGAACCAATCCTTATTAGAGGGAAAACCGAACAAAAGAAGCCCGCTTTATCTATGTTATTGGTATCCCTCCTGCATATACATACGGGCCAATGCAATAGCTAGTGTAATTCTGGACATGTTGATTCGTGTGTATATTAAGACATCACTCACTGTCTTCATGAACTCGGGGCCATCCAATCTCGCTCCGCACAAAACCAAACCGTCACCTAAGGACTGATTTCACTTTCTGGACGAGGCTGTTTGTAAATCAGTTAGATGTGTACACTGAGTAGGGACTGTGATTTACGTGGTAGCCATCTCCCATAGAACCCGAAGAACCTGTTCCAGTAAAGAACCTCCAAGATAATTACGAAGTTTCTGTGCGATTCCGCGCCGAGGAGGATTGGTTTGAGCCTACTGGATCTCCATGCACTGGCACATTCCATGATGAAGATCCTTGCTTCGTCGAGTGGAGAGACAATGCCGCTGGACCGTACGCGGCGCGTGACAGCAGCTATGGCGCCATCTAGAGGAGCAGCCAAAGCTGGGACAACGACTCAGATCTTATGTTCTTGAGCAGCCCTGGTCTGTCGGGATTGCTTGGGTTGCTATTCCACAGGAGAGAGGGCGGGTACCGATCCCGCAGTGTAAACACACGCTCTCGTCAAGATGCAGACGAGTAACGCCGCTAGCACCGTCCGCCTCAATTCAACGAATCCTCGCATTTGCCCCATCATCAACTTCAACTATTTTGGCGAACTGGGAGAACGTGACTTGGACGCCATCCTCGAAGATATGAGCCCCTCAGGCGGGCTTTCGATGCCACCGGCATCGCGTATACGCAGGTCAATCCAGACCCGGAGAACTTGAGGCAAGGCATCCAGGACTTGGCTTTGATCCACCATGCCTCGTCTACCTGCTCCATGGGACCTAACGATGATGGCAACTCGTCCGTCGACTCTAGGTTCTGTGTGCACGGCGTTGACAAGCTGCGGGTTGTGGATGCGTCCGTCTTTCCTCGCAGCCCTGGAGTTATGCCTTAAGGCCTTACTTGGACCATCTCCCGCAAGGCTTGTGAGATGCTCCTGGAGGACAACTGCTGAAGTTTGGTAACATGTTTCCAGTGTATGAGGCCTTAGCATTTGTAGCTGGATTTTCTGGGTAGGTTTATGTGTACTTTATGTGGCCTATGATACATGTGCAATAAGATAGCTTTACAAACAGTTAATATAGCAGACAACTAGTTATTACACACGCAAATCAATTACACTAAATAGGTTGATGTCTAAACGTTTCTGGAGCTTCACCAGGATAATGAGTTATTTTTAGATGTATTCTAGAAGCGATTCCATAATAAATAAGTGTATGGAAAATTAGGAACGTTTTGTGTAATCCTTGCGGAAGTACATCTTGACATAAATTTTCTGCTCCCTGACCACCCCTCGAGCTTGTTCAAACCCACTTGGAAGAAAAAGTCAATATTTAAATTAACTTAATATATGTGTCTGATTCTGAAGTAGTAACTTGTTGATCAATCAGGCCATTTACATAACACTCTCCTCGTAGTATGTGTCCTTGGGAGCTTTTGGAAACTACAAATGGTGTTTTCAGACCATGAAGCAAGTATATGTGCTCACCAGGAGAGATGTGTGTCGAGCCCAACCCTAAACGACCCTTTTTCGTGATAAACATTGCCCTATCGCGACAGACTTCCTCGGCAACATAACCGTAACGTGAACAGCCCTCGATGACCTGTAGGTTCTCGTCTGGAGCATAGGTGACCAGGTCATTCATCATCATTCTCTCCCAATGTTTGAATAAGGTAGGTATCTCGTGTTGTTCCATGTTTAGAGATCCACGTTCTGTAAGTGTTATTCTTGCGTCCGCGACCAAGGTTGTCGAAAATTCGCTCTCAAACGTATCGCTGTTTAGGTGACCTTTGGCTAGTTCGTACCACTGTTTGAAAATTCTATGTTAAGAGGCGTGAAGATCACGGAAAAGAGATGGACAGTAAGGGAAGCCAGATGCAACTATTTCATCAACAAGCAGCGCACGAATATTTAGCTCATGTTCGCTCTCATTAAAGAAATAGTCCGCTTTCGATAGGGTTGCCGTAAAATTTGAATTTGCATTAGATCCCGAATCTGGTAGAAGCACGAGGGGCCGTGACTGCACCCGCCAGTCAGGCACCCATGATGGTATGTCATCCTTTGGATGCCTGAGTTCTAGCCTAACGTTACTGCCAACGTCATAGATTGAATATTCTCCTGGATCGCCGTATGCCGAGAAGTGAAGAATGTCCAGGTTGCTATTTTCTTTGATATAATCCTTGGCAAATTTGATGAATAGCTCTGGTCCGGTCAAATTATATTTTGGTATAAACCATGCAGAATCAGAGTTGTATTGGAAGGCGATCCCGAAAAGGGCATTCAGTCGATCTTCAACTTTTGTGCAATCCCACGTACTGAATGTGTGAGCGAGATGTGGATATGAACAAGATATGGCGACTGCAACCTGTGCTCTGAGCTGCCCTAGTCTAGCAGCATGTCGAAATGGATTGAGCAAAGATGGCGCAGGTGGGTTTTGCACAGAAGAGGACATCCACATGATCGCCTCAAAAAGCATGTTTCCATCAATACTCGAGCTACCACATCGAAACTCGAGCTTCGATGCGAGTGCAACCTCCTGCACTATCCATAGTCTGCTAAACCAACTGTTCTTGGCCAGGCATACTAAAGCGGATGATGGAAAATTGCCTGGAATAAACACATCTGATGGTTTACTGATATAGCCTGCCTCAGTCAGCCTTGAATTCGATTCTTGCCAGGACAGCGGGTCGGATTCGTTAATGGCTAAGACAGTGATTAAATCAAACGTGGCTTTTGTAGTCTTGTCTTCGGGGCCTAGCCAGCATATCACTCGCTGAGCCTCTCTGAAAATTTTGGCCATGAGCGCAACTTGAACCTCTCGTTCGGCATAGTTCTCTTGGTCGATACAAATTTGATCGATCCATAACAAGGTCTTTTCGGAGCCATAGAAAATGGCGTCAAGGGCATGTTTCAAGGATTGGCGGATCTTGAGGTCGAAGCCGTCTATCTTAAGGATTGGATCCTCTGACGATGCACATCCCCAGACATATGAAAGTGCTGCGAAAGATGGGCCATCCTCAAGTTTGGACAGTACGAGGTGGCCAGAGATGCCTTGATGATTTTCGTCTTGAGTCAGTTCGAGCAATCGAATGCTGTCAGGGGTGGGAAGTTTGTGATACAGGCGTGGCGAATCCATGGTTGTCTCACGGCACAGGCCGATTCCCAATCTTGGTGAGGAAATATGTAAAGAAACGTGTTTTGGAACGTATTAATCTAACACATGCATTATCTATTGCTTTTAACCATAGGTCGGACGGGGCTATTTAAAGAATATTAGTACTCGTATGTGACTCACAGAAGAACGAGGACTCTAATCAGAGCAAGCACGAGTATCTGCACTCGCTAGTGGACGTCGCAAGTCACGCGCGGTAGCCTGCATATAATGAGCCAACTGTCAGATGGCTTCATATTGAGCGGGCGATTCCCAACACCATCTTTCTTTGACCCCGCCTCTAAAATACAAACATGCAGCTCTTTAAAATAGGTAGCGAACTACGTCATTTTATTCAAACGTATCCTTGTGCAGTGGTACCCACTTATGTACAACTACCTACCCTGCGGCCACATTTTTAATTTACATACTATCACGTACTCTTACATGTAGATCAACCCATTTGAAAAGGGTGATAATATTCTTACGCTTTGAGTTAATTTTACTAAAATTTAAGTAACGCAGAGTTTCTATCAACTAATTTGGCAGCCACATTGACTCAATACCACAATCTAGCGGGACGGGAATAAACCGATAAAACGGACGGTCGCATTACATCATGACAAAGTAACTCTTTATTCTAAACATAAATATAATTGAATTTGGAATAGCTAGATATCCTTTTCAAAGATGCTACCAGACTGAAAGTTAAGCAAAGTATTTTGGAGCTAGGGGCTTCTCAAAGCTAAACATTTGACGATTGAGGTGCACCTAGTGGGAAATGTAAATATTTGTTCAAACGGTAAATATAGAGGAGCGGTCTCAAGCTCCCTTCAAATACAGTGACTATAATCCTAGATTTTTAATTTGTGTGGAGGCAAAGCCTCATGTCGCTCGCTTTGGGTCGTCTGGTCAAGACAGTGTTTGCATCCATTCCTGGCCAGACGTTGGAGCTCGCTGGCAATAGTGAGTAAGTAAGACCGCAAAGCCTTAGTCAGAGCTTCGATTGGTTATTCGAATAATATCCGCTTTCCTGTCTCCGAGCTTTGTTTTGATATCCTCAATAATCCCTGGGAGGCCATTTCGAATGTGGCTGAATGAAACGCCGCCAAGCTTAACGCGGAAGTTGGAAATTCCACTGTCGTGGTCAGGAATGGTAGCCCAAGCACGCGCTTTAAAGAACCAGTCTTCAATCTTATCACGAGTCTTAACGTTTATCTTACGTAGTATCTTCTCCCTTGTTCCGCAGAACATGCCATCCGAGCAACACCTAATATTCCTTGTTTTTTTAACCTTCTACTTGATCATGCCCAGGCTTTCCAAATTTCTCACTTATAACAAGAATAAGAGCAATTGCTTGTATGCGATTTCTTGGTTCTTAGCCTCCCTTACGTATTCCCTAGCGTTGTAAGTGAGCACAAGGTCTAGCTTGGTATTGACTCCGATGATTCTCGGTCTCAGAGGATCCATGACCTTGGCCTTTTCAAAAACAATATAGCTAACCAGATTCATGTTAGCAGTGACTACCGCGAGGATCAATTCTTTCCTTCTGCCGCATATAGCTCTCAACTAACTTAACCACGCTGCCTCTGCAATAAATTTGCCTCATTTTATATCACTCAATTGATTTGGATATCACAGCGATTTACGCGAGACTTTCCATTGATATCCACTTTTCAATCGGGCATTTCATCTAACCTCGGCATCACGGGAGTACACTGTCGATCCACGGTGATAGCAGATGAAAACATTGCTCTACGTAATTGACTAGTTAACATACGTCAGAGAAGCCAAACCTGAACCTTCCCGGAGTTAGATGACTCTAAGTCCGTAACCGGCATAGCCGGCGCATAACAAGCATAGTGAATGGTAAAGAAAAGGGACTAGCATGGGGATGATTCATGATGTTGGCCCACTTCGCAAGTGCCGTTACTTGGAAGCTAAGCGATAGAGTTTAGATAAGCAGCAAGGACAAATGTATTTAATAAAGCCAAGTCTCGGAGTCTGGGATTGTCTCAGTTTCTTTTCCAATAAAGAAAGTCGATATTTAATCCGAACGCTATTCCCGACAATATGACTTCATACAAATTCGAAGGGTGGTTGGGCCAGTCGCCTGACGCTGTCAATGGAAAGATGGTTTGGGGAGAATTTGAACCAAAGAAGTGGACCGAGGACGACGTCGACATCCAGATCACACATTGTGGCATGTGCGGCTCTGACCTGCACACCTTGAGCTCTGGATGGAGCCCAACTCCCTATCGTATGTGTCGCCCTTCCCACTTTCGTCCCAGTCACTGAGGGCCTTCTCTAACTGTATGATTCCAGCATGTTGTGTTGGACATGAGATTGTGGGCAAAGCTGTTCGTGTTGGAAGCAAAGTCAAGGATATCCAAGTCGGAGATCGTGTCGGCGTCGGTGCTCAAGCCCGCAGCTGTCTAGAGCCTGATTGCCCTCAATGCTCTAACCAGCAGGAGAACTACTGCAAACGTGGTAATGTGAGTATTTCAACAACTTCTGATAACCCTTTACTGCCCTATCTATCGGCTCTTCAGGCTGGTTGCTAATGATTCTCTTAGGTCGGCACATACGGCTCTGTTTACCCCAACGACGAGGGGAAATCTTACGGCGGCTATGCTGACTATAACCGTACCAATGGTCACTTCGTGTTTAAGATTCCAGATGGCTTATCATCTGCTGCTGCCGCGCCTATGCTATGCGGCGGCATCACCGTATTCGCACCTCTACAGCACTACGGCTGCGGACCAGGTAAATCAGTCGGTATTGTGGGTGTTGGCGGACTAGGCCACTTTGGTGTCATTTTCGCCAAGGCCCTCGGTGCAGATAAGGTTGTTGGTGTTTCTAGAAAGGCTTTCAAGAAGGATGAGGTCCTTCAACTCGGAGCTGATGCTTATATTGCAACTGATGACGACGAGAAGTGGTCGGAAACAGAAGCCGGGTCTCTAGACCTCATCGTCAGCACCGTTTCGAGCTCAAAGATGCCCCTTGATGGTTACCTCAAACTACTCAAAGTTGGCGGCACTCTCGTCCAAGTTGGGTCAGTATCACTTCGTTTATATCTGCTCTGAATGATAGCTAATATGTTAATGTAGCGCTCCGGACGAAGGCAAACTTCCTGCTATGAATATTTTTACCATGCTTATGGGTGGCTTGAAGTTTGCTGGCAGTGGTATTGGCTCTCCAGCTGAGATTAGAGACATGCTGAAGCTTGCTGCTGAGAAGAACATTAAGCCTTGGATTGAAACAAGGCCGATGGAGGATGCTAACCAGGCTGTTCTCGATCTTGTGGCGGGTAAACCCCGATTCCGCTATGTTTTGGTTAACGGGAAGCACGCCTAAGTGTTGATCCTGATAGAAGGAATGGTACTGCTACTTAGGACCGTATAATTGTATCTATCATGTATAAACAAATAGATGTGGCGTCGAACTTACTACTATACTGCACGCACCATTCGAGGTACGCCAGAAGCTGCAGTCGGTCGTTTAGGCTCCAGTGTTGATGATTGACGTCCCTGGGTCTAGATTTGGCAGACCGCTTCCGACTGGTGTTCCTTTTTCTGGACATGATGTTGTGATGAGAAGCTCATTTCAAAAGACAGGAAGGAAAAAAGGGAATGTTGCGAAGAATATTGGTTAGAACCCTGTCTTGAGCTAAGAGAACGAAACGGTTAAATTATCAGTCACCGGGTGGTGTGATCTAGGGCTCCTAAAACATGAAATTGCCTTATATTAAGTTACGTTGAGTCGATTGGAAATTGTAACCTTGTTGTTCAAAGTTCTTTAATTTTATAGTCTTATTTATTCATTTTAACCTAACTTTATAATTATATTCCTATAATTTCAATACAGGGTAATTTTTTTGTACTCTAAAGAGACAACGGACGTATCTTATCTTATCTTTTTCTCATTCTTCAAATCCAGTTACAAAAGGAGATCTACATCTAATTAAACTTAAATCCTAACCTCCCTAACTTAAATCAAAACGTCGTTTAATTACTTCACTGAACTGTGATTTGAGATTTGATTTATTGGGACCGCTGGTGTGATCTGGCCGGTGTCGCGTCGCATCTTGTGATGAAGCCTGCTAGTCTGCACCTACAGAGAAGATATCTTCACTTCTGGGCCCGTGGCCTACTTGAAGCTTTGCGACAAATATTCATTGAACTAACAACAGACTCTCATTGGTTGACATGCAGGTGACTTGGGACCTTACATACATGCGCTACTCTGCCTCTGCCTTGCTGCCTGGGTACGTGCATGGTCGCCAGGGGAAATTAAGGCTGAGCTCCATTATAAGGGAACAAAAAGGTTTCGCTTAATAAAAGTATCCCAGGTAAGTAGAGGTATAAATGCAAGATTACTTCCCTTACTTATGTTCTCTAAATCACTATCCTTTAATACTAGGAATTATTGACTTTACATTTACACCTTCTTCAGTACTCAAGCGACTTATATGAATTTCTAGAGCAGGGTGGAATTTTATAGCGCGCGGCACTAAGCTTTATGTTCTTTTTCACATACGGGAAATGACTATGTCTGCCAGTGTTTCAATATCGACAAAGGTCTTACCAGGATGCCGGTCAACTGCCTGGCTCGGCTGTGATCTGAGATTAAGCGAAGAGAACGGCGCCCCCGTTTTACATTTTCAAGCAGCAGATATTACATGGACCCGGGTTCTTAGAAAAGCACATGGAATGATTTCATGCAACCTGCAAGAGCTTGAGATTCTGCGATGGATGACAGAGCGGGGAAAGATAGCAGGAACCGCTATTATCGTGGGAAACAGCAACGTTCAATACGTGCCACAGAGGCGTTATTCTTGCCTTTTCCCACATCAGGCTGATACAGCACATGACGTCTTCGAATTGGTCCCGGGCATGACCAGCCAGGAACTGAGACAGGTTGGTGAGGAGATAATTCAAGGCTGCTGCGCGCTACTGTGCCCAGCTCCGGCTTCTTCTTGCAAGGACGTGTCCCACAGAGGTGTCAGCGACGAAGTGCATAGACTGGCGACATATTGGCCGGCAAGGCAGATCAATATCGCACAGGAACCTGTTGAAAACCTGATAGATATTATCCCGGTGTCACTTTGCCAGAGTAACCCTCTCAGAAACGGTTGCGCGGTTTTCGAAAGTGGGATCGCCGAAGGTATATCTCATCAGACGGTAATCAGGGCAAACATCCCGGTTATAGAGTTACGCGACTTTGTTGGATACATTGGCCGAAAAGGGAGGAACAATCCGAATCTGGCCATCCACGACTCCTGGCATGGCACAATATCTACAGTGGCTCAGCCGGCTGTATTTCAGTGTCAACAGAGAAAGGCCGATACCAATCCAACGAGGCTCTACGATGCCTACAAAAGAGTCCAAACGCTTAATAGTAGTCCCGAGCATTATCTGGCATTATCATATTGCTGGGAAGAATGGCCAGATAACAAATTGCTCCAGGACAAACTCGAAAGTATTGCTCGGAGACTTTCAATCCGATACTTCTGGGTCGATAGATGGTGCATCGACCAGAATAGCGTTGCCGACAAAGCCGTCGAGATCAAACGCATGCGAGACTATTATACTGGAGCTAGCGGTTGCGTTGTATTGACAGGGCCCGAGGCAAAACCATTTCGACTCGTGCCGCAGCATGACGGAGCAATTATGTCAGCATACCAGCAGATACAGTGCAATGCAGAGGCTCTACGGTCTCTGTTCGACTGCAAATGGGTGAGTAGAGTGTGGACTCTACAGGAAGCCTTAATGTCCCGGCAGCTTATCTACTCTGTAGATAACCAGCTTATCGACGGTGACTTTATTTCAGAACTTGTCTCGTATATCGAAACCTTTTCAGAGGTCTATGTCGATGACGGACGGAACGATCCGGAGTGGGTCGGTGGCTATGGCTGCTATGGCTGGAACCCTCGACTTCCAACAACTACTTACTCTCGACAATTCAGGATGACTGGCAAGCCTTTACAGCCCACTATCATAAGGACGATTTTCGGCGGCAGGATGCAATATGAGGAGCTACAGACAATACACCATGGCCTACGCATGCCTCTGGAAGAGGCACTGACTATGGTCACAGGGCGAGTTGCAACGTACAAGGAAGACTATATATACGGCATACTAGGAATCACTGAAAGAGGGCATGAGGTGGACGTCGAACCTGGTATTGACTGGCTCACTATGCTTGGCAGGTTACAGCGGGCTGGAATGATTACTGAGCGGCAGCTTGCATCGTCTGCCCCAAACGCGCATCGTGGGATGAGCTGGCTGCCTGAATGTGGACCAAACTATGGCCCCTTCACATGTTTAGAGAGACTTGCTGCCTTCGTCCCTCGGCCAAAAATCGTTTATTCCAAACAAGGAGCAGCTGTGATGGGAACAATATTCGAATGGGTTGAGCCGGAATATCAGAAAATCTCTTTCCTAAGCGTACACGGAATGGCATGTAGGCTAGTACGAGGCAAGATTCGGTTTCCTGAGATTCCAGGACTTATCGCTAGAGTTGGCGGGATAAGCTCACAGACATTCGACAAAGGGAGGCTGAGCGGGGTGCATATTATGCTCTGTCGGGATGTTGACGATGATACTAAGGAGACAGTAGCTATCAAGGTTGCGGGGGATACCAAGGGCAAGAATGTTTACAGGCAGGATGGATATGTATTAGAACTACATGAATGGCTTGAGGGTGGCCCTTATATGTTAAAGGGGGAGGAATGGATAGTAGGTAGTCCAGGAAATGGTGGTAAATGTGAGAGGTGTGATAGGTAATAGTCTTAGGTTTTAAGTTTTTATTCTCCACATTGATGAAGCCTGAAGAAGGGTTAGTAGATCTTTCAATTGTGTGTACGGGCTTGACTAAGAGATGCGTATCAAGATATTATCATCGATACAGTGGCGTCCAGGGCTCTAATTCGTGCACTTAACAAGTAGCAAGGACCTAAAAGGATAGCCCGTTCTAGCCATAGCATTTTACAAACCGAGCCTTTTAGAGAGCATTAGGAGCATAAAGGAGTAAATCGTTCCTTTATTCCCCACAATAGGTAACTTTATATTAAGAGAACTATAGACTGGGTTTTAAAGCTAGTAAAGTTCCATGTAGTAACCTTTATATTTAAAGGCTAAAAACCTTGGTATAGGGAGAGGTTATTATATCAGTATGGTAATAGAAACCGTCTACCTATAGTTATATATTCGACTATTAGCCTACTTGTCCCTTTGTCTGTAAGGAAATTCTTTTCGTATCAGACAGATCGAAGGACTCTCACTATAGGCTGACTCACCCCGAGAACCACGGAAGTCGTTAGATGTCTTTTTTTGCCATGTCTGGTCTAACATAGCAGTAGGGGCGGAGAAGGTTGGCGAAATTAAAGTTGACTTCTGGTTTCTCCGAACAGAGGGTTTAATTGCTCCCATCCACCCTGGTTTTGATGAGAATAGCCAACGAATTGGCAAAAAGCATTATAAGGTTAACTTCACCACGGCTATCGGGGTCGTGGACCGCGACTTGGAATGTAAGTCTTGACAGATATGTAATATATCTGTTCCCCTACCAAGTACAGGTTTTAGGACTCAGGCTAACCAGGCGCAGGTTTTGCACTTTATGGTCAGACGATTAAGAAGAAACGCCGTATTAATATTACATCAAGCTTTAGGCTCTGAGTCAATTAGGATTGTACGGCTTTATCAGCATCAGTTAGGATTGAATATGCTTGTTCAAATACTTGTATGGCCTGAAGCAGGGTCAATGGTTGAGTATAATAACCAGCTAATACGACAATAGTGATAGATGCTGAGAGCGATCGAGATAAGAAAATGATCCTTAATGATGCCGTATGTGAAGAACGGGATGGTAAACAAAGACATTCAGGGAGTAACATGCTCTTTGGTATTGCAAATAATTACAAAGATATAACGGCTAGTATTTCTATTTAGAAAGGCCTTCTTTGAGCAGTAACTCCAAATCCTTATCCACACGTCCGAAGTATTCTATTACCGAGTTAGTAGTGTGCTCAGGCTCAAACTTGTCGACTTACCCAGCACTTGTCCTTTCATCTCATCTGGGATATCCTGCAGAGTGGGAAGAATGTTATGCAGGAACTGCTCCTTTCCTTTTGGTTCACCACAGATGATATTCCAAAGCTTTCTAGGCTGCTCAAAGTCCTTGTCGCTGATGGTGGTCGCGAAGGCCGTTACATTTCCAGACCACGCTTCGTGCGTCGGGACTTGAACGCGTTTGCTCACGCTGACTGGGTTCAGTCTTGAGCCTACGTAGTCGGGGTCACCGCCGTAGTTGCCGTTGATAGTACCGGGACCGTCTCGGACGTAGGGCGCGTAGACTGTATTGATGGGTTTGTTGCAAGGCAGTTGGAAATAGTTGGGTCCGACACTATGTAGACTGTTAAACGGAGGAAGAGAGTGGTGAGATATTGTCTTACCGGTAGCGATGGGCATCTGGGTAGCTGAACATTCGAGCTTGAAGCACTATTGCCTTGTCAGTGTCTACTCTCCTCTCTCATTGCCCCTGTGAATGTCACTAACCAGGATCTGCCGATGGCCCGATGCCAGGAACCATATTAGACGGCGAGAAGCAAGCTTGTTCAAGATCTTGGAAATAATTGTTGAGCTAACAGCCTTTCATTAGCTCCCAATCAATCAGCCCGGGGAATTGCGTACATTCTTGTTCAGAGTTATTCTTCCCACAAGTCGAAGGGGGTACTTCTCCAGTGGCCAAGTATACGTATCATCAAAGATGTCAATGGGCGCACTCTTGACCTCATCCGGCTGCATGACCTGGATGTAAACACCCCAGGCTGGAAAGTCACCCTTGTCAATGGCCTTGAACAGATCCTTGACGTGGTAATCCGGCTCCGAGCCCGCCAGCCCCTGCGCGGTATCTGCATCCATTGTCTTGATCCCATCGTCGGGTTTGAAGTGCCACTTTACATAAACATAGCTCCCATCCTACTATCGTTAGCTTCATTCCAGCGACTCCATGCAACACTTACAGCTTTGTTGAGTGTATACGTATGCACGCTGAAGCCATTGATGTTTCTCAGCGAGGCTGGAATGCCGCGCTGCCCAAAGAGATGCATCAAAGCATGGATACCCTCAGGGTTGTTGAGATGAAAGTCCCAAAACATGGTGTTGTCTGGTACATTTGTCTGGGGATGCCTCTTGTGGCTTCGATTCATGGATGGAAACTTGATGGGATCGCGGATAAAGAACACAGGCAAGTCGTTGAAGACAAAGTCTTGGATACCTTCTTCAGTGTAGAACTTGGTCGCCCACCCTCGGACATCACGGACCGTATCGCTAGAGCCTTTCTCCCCACCAACAGTGGAGATCCGGGTGAGAATTTTGGTTTTTTTACCAACACCAGTCAGGAAATCTGCATCCGTCAAGTGTGAGATATCTTCGAGGACTTCGAACTCTCCAAAAGCTCCGGCGGCTTTGGCGTGTACGCTCCTGGACCTCAGCGTGAGTGGATGTTCCAATTCCTTTTTATGAGATTTGAAAAGAATGGCCTACCTTTCCGGAATACGTTCGCGAGCAAAATGGGCAAGCACTTCGATTGTTTGAGTGTCGCTGAGGACTATAAGTCCGCCATTGCTGTTTCCGTAACGAATCTGCTGGGCTGAGCCTGGATTTGTACTGGGTTGCCCTGGATGATATCGTTAGAAAAGGCCTTTGATAAATATCATATACGATCACCATACCATTAGCGAGCGTAGATACGAGGTTGCTTTTGGCTGTTGGCTGAAACATGTATTAGTCTGGGAACAATAGCTTCCATAGCTGCTGAGTACCAACCATGATGAAGCTCAATTGACCAGGAAATGCTCGAGACAGTTACATATCATTATAAAACAGTCGCCAACGAAGCCCATCTTATCCTCCATCTAAACCTACAGTATTTCTGACAAAATGCTGTGTTTATGATAAAGCCAATTCCCCACTATGCAACCGTCGTGTAGCAGCCACTTTGTCATGATGAATTCACACGCGTCCCATCTCTGTCAGCGCTTGATAATCACCCCGCTTGTATCACCAACCACTGCCATCAAGTGCTGTCAGCCAACCACTAACAGCCATTTGATTACCATATACTGGACAGTTGAACTGGTTTGGAGCTATCCGAGTTTTCAATATACTTTTTACACGGCAAGGTCGGGTCGTTTGGTCTGCACCGATGGGAAGATAAACATCGTAGCATTCTCGTGTAAGACGGCAGCTTATCGAGCCAATTGATGTCACTTATGGCTGCATTTGAGCCATAGTATTGCATGAAGTTTCTGTTCAATTCGTATCAATCATTGCGCCGCGATCTGGATTATGCATGATGAATTCATGGATCGTAATGCCGTGATAGCCTGGCTTAACACGTCACAAACCGGATGGTTCAGTCTAGTAATGTATAAGTCATCATAAGCCCAAATTCCCACCTGGGCCCGCCCTCGGTCCTTCAACATCACATAGCAAAAACCATCAACACATCATTTACCCATCATGAAGACCACCAACCGCCCTGATGAATGGAAGATCGAACAGGGACTCTCTGGGGCTGTCCTGCCGGTCCTTGACATGACCGGACCAGAGACCGTAGCCATTGACCCTCAGGTGTTCGGGGAACTTACCAAGGATGAAGACGCCATCAAGGCTGTCGGTGATCGCGAGAAGCTTTTCACACGTGAACGCAAAGGCTGGGTTGGGTAAGTCTTCAACTACAGCACACCTCGCATGGGCTTTTGTGCTAACTAGGCTCTTCCAGCTTTGTCGAGTGGGAAAATTACCCCGACAAGAAGGCTGCAGCGCACAAGCTCCTCACGGCTCAGACATTCCCACCAAACCCTGAATTCCAACTTGGCCCGATACCAGGCACCAACCCTGTTCTTCCAGGCACTCACTGGAAGATGTGGCATCATGCCCTCGGCGGTGAACTCGACCCTATTCCCGACGACTCATGGAAGATTGTCCAGGAAGAAAAACACCCCGACATGTTACATCTTCTCCAATTCCCATACAACGGTGAACCGCCCAAGCGTCTGGTCACCGATAAGGAGTTCACTCCCAATTCACTCCACTTTGTAAGAAACCATGGAGGAATTCCAATCATCAATAAAGATGACTTTAGCTTCCTCATGGACGGCCTCGTCGCCAATCCAAAGTCTTTCACCTTGGATGATCTCATGGACGAGTCCAAATTCCCCCGCATGTCAAAGAACGTGACGATCCAATGCTCTGGAACACGTCGCATTGAGCAGATTCTCAAGTATCCAGGCCAAGGTGATGAAGTGCCTCAGGCACCTTGGGCAGAAGGAGCCATTGGAACCGCAAACTATGTCGGCATCAGCCTCAAGAAGGTCATCAAAGCCTGCGGTGGCTTGATCGAAGGTGCTAAGCATCTGGAGTTCTATGGAGCTGATACTTACTTCAAAGACGACAAGGCCATGAATTATCTCGTCAGTGTCCCCTGGTCCAAGGTCAAGGCCAATGAGGTGATGCTAGCCTGGGAGATGAACGGTGAAGTCCTTCCCAAGATCCACGGATACCCTCTCCGAATTGTCGTGTTCGGCTACATCGGAGCCAGAAGCGTGAAGTGGCTGTACCGTATCAAGGCCATCAAAGGTCCCTCGCGAGCCCCAGTCCAGAGCCAGGAGTATCTGTATTTCTCTCAGCAGGTCGGCAAGCACAACTTCAAACTCACCGATGGTATTCAGATCCAGGAGATGCCTGTGAGCTCAGCCATCATGTCACCTTGGACAAAGCAGGTGGTTATCCACAACGGGAAGATTCGCTGCAAGGGCTGGGCCTATTCCGGCGGCGGCCGATGGCCTGAACGTGTTGAGCTTTCATCTGACGGTGGCTTCAACTGGTACGCAGTCCCTCTCGAGAAGATGTCCAAGAAACGTAAATGGACTTGGCGCGTGTGGGAGTTTGAACTTCCATGCGATGTTGAGGGCTGGATTGAGATTGTCTGTCGCTGCTGGGACAATTCACTCAATACGCAGCCTCCTGATGTTCGCACGGCTTGGAACTGGGGACTGCACGTTACCAGCTCGTGCCATCGAGTATCGGTCTACAGTATTAACAAGACCAGGGAGAGGACTCAAGCTCGACTGGAGGAGTTTGAGAAGCAAGGTATTCCGTTTGCTCCTATTACTGTACCTCTTGCGTTTCCATCTCAGAGCTGGGATGAGTACGATCAGTTCTGGAAAGAGCATGATCCACGTGATGCTTATGATGAATGACCGGACAACATATTTGTTATGTTGCTGTGGTAAATAGGGCGGTCAGACGGACGCTAGACCCTACACTTACTTATACTTTACCTCAAACGCGAATTTCTGTTCATGATAATGGCACAACTGTTTTTCAACCTCTCCAAAACGAGCGATTTTATTGACTCTGCCATCAAAAAGCGCTTCGTGCTAGCCTTTCGTCCCAATACCACACTACAGCAGAATGACAGTATCAAAACGAGCGACAAGAAAGAGAACCTGCAACCACCTTGCATCATGCCGTAGACTGCTTTCCCCCGAACCTTTCTCTGGATTAACATCCAAAGATTACTTTGTCTGGACATAAATGTTGGAAGAGCCGCTGCTCTGGTAACCCTCCGTAGCCACGATTTGGTAGTAGTGGTTACCTAGGGGCATGCCGGCCTGGGCCCAAGCGTTGAAATGGTTCTGCATGTTGACGGAGCCGCCGACACGCTTGTTACGGCGGATGGACCAGTACTGGTTGAAGGTCTGGACACCGTCGATGGAAGGCTGCTGGTACCGGGTGGACTGGTACAGGTCGTAGGTGTCTCCGTCAGTGTAGACAGTTCCCTTGAGCTGAGCACCGCTTGCAGGGTTGTAGGTTCCGAAGTTCTCAATGACCTGGGAGGTGGTAGTCAGTAACATGAATTGATACTTGGCTTGGAAAATGACGTACGTAGTACTCGACGAGAGGGCCACGAGTCCAGCCATAGACAGCAAGGTAGCCGTTACCCTGAGGGCTGAAGTTACCTCCATAGTTAATGGTGCTGGTTTTAGTGTTAGCAAGATGCCTAGCTGCGAAATCTTCAAGACTTAGACGTACCGGCCAGTACCAGGGTTCCATCCCTTACCACCGACAAAGTTGCCAGTGTTTCGCCAATCAACCGAGTACTGGCTGCCCTCGCCCATCTTGTACTGAGCGTAACCGCCACCATCGCTCCACCAAGAGTAGAAGTAGCCGTTGTGGTAGCCCTCGCTGTTTCCAGTGACCTGACGGGCCTCTAGAACAGAGGTGGAGTTGTCGTCACGCTCATCGAGGAAGTCAAAGGGGCGAGCAAGAGCCCCGGTGATTGCCGAAACAGCAACGAGAAGGAACTTGAGGGAGACCATGGTGATAGCGAGTATCGAAGACGGGGTTCTCAGTAATAGAGGCGAGATATCAAGCGCAAAGTTATTGATGGATTGACTGACCCTGGTTTGAGCGTGAAGATCATCACCAGTAGATGTGCGACGGGCCTTTATATAACGATCAACAGTATTCTACGGAGTAGTTCTATTACTTTCCTAGTAATAAAATGCCAAGCTCATCATAGTGAATGTCAGTATATCAATTCCATATCTAACTGTTGTTCATCTCGGAGCCTGACTCTCCGTCGGTAAATATCTACAAAAGTAATTCAATCACGTTTTGGAGCTTTCCGCCCCTCCTCATTCACCTCGAGCACCTGATAGTCCACATTGTGGTTCTATTACTTGACTACGTAGTACAAAAATGCCAAGACACGCAACCCAATTGCAGTCCATATCAGGCAATTGTCCCCTCTGGCATATGTCAATCTTTGATGCGATTGGCGAGATTGCAACCTCCAAGTGATCTGTGCTCCGCATGTCCCGAGTAGCAATACTACTCTGGATATTTTGGCTAAATCCAAATGTCTTAGTACCTTTCGTCCGTTTCAAACCGCCATATGATTAAATCTCGAGGGACGAGTAAGAAGGCAGAACAGATTATGATGCTGTAAATGAACCACCTCTTGCGGTATACTTTCCTTGATTTGTAGTTCCTTTCTTGGCATCTGCCCAGTAACTATATTACAGGAGCTAAGCAATGGGTGTCCCCAGGATGACCATGCTTGGCACAGTATTCTCTGGAATAGCGGTCGGCAGTCTCCCTGCAGACCACTCTTCACGCGTTCAAGGCATCTGGACTTTTTACTGCCTCTTGTCAGCAGTCCATCGAAGAAGCGAGATCGTGGAATGGAACATAATACAGCTATTAAAGACGATAAAGTTATATGTAGGATCGTTAGGTCTCTCCCGAACCGGCTAATAATTCACTTACCAATCTTCAGAACCGATGGTAGACCATCCCCAGACTTTTATGCATAATCTGCATTTTGGCTAAAACACATTGCGCATGATAGCCAAGCAAGCCAAGGGCCACCTGGTACGCTAGCATGGTATATTTGTCTTAGCCTCGGGTATTTTTGCAAAAGGGTTACAAGAACTTGCGGCATTCCTTCCGGCAATGAGGCTCGTTCATCTTTCTTGGCTATTTAGGCTGAGAACCGGTTAAATCCATCAGATCATATGAGCGATGACATGTGTGTGATAGCGGAGGGGGTAAGTTGTCACAAGTATTAAGTATTATCCTTGCATATTCATATCAGCCGACAGGTACTAACGACCAAAATGGACGAGGAAACCTGAGTTTTATATATGCCTGAGCTACGCCGAGTCAAAAAATTGGTTCTTAATTCTAAACTTTTTATCTTCTATGCTTTTTAGTCTCTATTACCGCCTAATCTGACTTTTATTACTTTGAGAGAAATTACATCCTTTTCTTTATGTCCGTACAGTCAAGAATGCATGTAAAGCTCTGGCAATGTCTTGCCTACTGATGTAGCCCCTCATCTAATATTAATAGCCGAATTCATTCATTGAATATCGATTCTTAGTGAAATGAGTAAATACAATAGTAAAGTATATGAAATCAGATGGATCAGGCATGCTTGACAGCTATCTATGATAGTACAACAGGACGCTTACTAAATGGCCCGTTATAGCCTTAACTAGATTTTGTTTAGGACTTCTAAATACGGTACTGTCTATGCTATATATCTACTGAATTCAACACGCCGGTTATAAGTGTTAGTAAAATCCTTGTGTTAAATTTGCTAAGGATTTGGACCGTCCTATATCTTTCATAGTAGTTCTCACACTGAAGCTAAATAATGGATCTTTTGTCGACTAGTTAGATGCTAGAAAACAGCCCATAACACACGAGACGAATTCAAGTTTTAATAAACTTACTGAAGACTAAATGGTCTATACTTCATAATTTTGCTAAATTGCCGAATTCGTTTATTTCAACCTTTCTAGTAGATTTCTATAATATTCCTCAGATTTGTCTTGTTAAAATACGTATTTCTCCTTACCCTAAAACTTTAGTACTATTACAGCCCATTGTATTTAGGAGCATGGGTATAAACCCTAGGGATAAAATAACATATTGCATTAATCTCAGTAATAAAATAGAGATAGATATGTAGTTCTCCTTTTGTTATTCCAAGTGTGGTTTGTGGATTTGGCTACTAGGTTTCATTTTGCTCTTACAATTGAGTTCCCTAATTCTGTGGACATTGAATAGTTTTTGATTTCATAATGCTACTGCAATCATTGGCAAAGGCGACTTGAAAATATACAGTTCGGATCAAACACCAAAAGAAGAAGAACACCAACAACCTCGGTCTGTGATTTCCAAGTCCAATGAAGAAATGACGAGAAGTAAACTGTACTGACTGAGCTAACAAGGCACCTCACTTAAAGGCCTGGACGTGGAGTAGCTGACGGAATCGACCCGCGGTACCGCGGAATCTAAAGCATCACCCCTGCTAACTACGGTAATGACATTCGAGAATTTCAGCCCCAGATCCAACGCGGTAACGCTGAAAACTGTTTGCGGGGAAATGATGTCAATATCTACCAACGGTTTCTGTTATGACAACGCTTCCGCTCCTCCCGGCAACAGTCTAGTGAGATTGAGGAAAGGATGGACATGTTTTTCGGGCCGAATGAACGCCGTTTCTGACATGAAATACTGACAAACAAGTTACAGGCACACATCATCTCATCAAAGGCCAATTATGACGGAGAAAATCTGGCGTAGCTTATGCACTGAATTTGCGGGGTATCTAAGACCTTAATCAATTATCGTTGTTGCTCCTTCTCTATTCTTCGGGGCCAATATCTTGGTTCTATCATTTCCTTTTCATTACCTGTACTTAATTCCGCAAGAACGATCTTGTTTTGATAAGTCAATTGTGCAGAAGAGGTCTACCTTGCTTTATAGCATTGCTGGCAGATTCAGGATGCTGTCCGCCGTAGGTGACCACGTCATTCTGTGCACAATGAGCGCTTATTAACATGTCATCAGAAGATGAAGTGGATCGCCGTTACGATTCTTTTGCATTGCAATATTCTCGTTACAGGCACTGAAACAGAGAAACGGATTGAGCAGTGTTACCGCCGTCACAGCAGTTCCAGCCATGACCACAAACTCAACGACAACGTTTACAAAACCTCCTTCCCTGGTGTGACTTGGGACGAGGATAATTGGCTTCTTAGCACAACGAAGCTAGACCAAGGACATTACCAGTCTCGTGGTGCAGTGGCAAATGGTTACTTAGGTATCAACGTCGCTGCGGTGGGTCCATTCTTCGAGATAGACGTTGCTGAAGATGGCGGCGTCATCAATGGCTGGCCGCTTTTCTCGCGACGACAGACCTTTGCCACCATTAGCGGCTTTTTCGACTCTCAGCCGAAAACGAATGGATCCAATTTCCCTTGGCTCAATCAGTACGGCTATGAAAGCGTCATCAGTGGTGTGCCGCATTGGAGCGGGCTCATTCTGGACTTGGGGGATGGGGAACATCTTGACGCCAAGGTGGATAACAGAACCATTTCCAACTTCAGATCTACGTATGATTTCAAGGCTGGAGTCCTTCAGTGGTCATACAAGTGGACTCCTCGAAAGAAGGACTCCTCGTATCAAATCAATTACCGCCTGTTCGCCAACAAGCTTCATGTCAACCAAGCTGTGGTAGATCTCGAGATTGTCGCTTCGGCGGATGCAGAAGCGACTATCGTTAATGTCCTTGACGGATACTCAGCTGTCCGCACAGATTATGTCGAATCTGGCCAAGACGATGATGGCGCTATCTTCTCAGCCGTGCGGCCAGTGGGTGTCGAAAACGTAACCGCTTATATCTATGCTCAGGTAGCAGAGTCCAGGCATCTGGACTTGTCACGAAGGCAACTAGTATACAACAAGCCTTATGTTCACACGAATGACTCCTCTGTTGCGCAAGCAATCCCTGTCAAGCTTTTAGCTGGGAAAGCTGTCCACATCACCAAATATGTCGGAGCTGCTTCTTCCGACGCGTTTGATGATCCCAAAGCGATAGCGAAGACGGCCTGTCGCAAGGCCTTAGCAAATGGATACGAAGAGTCTTTGAGGTCTCACGTCAAAGAATGGGCAAGTGTCATGCCTGATGATTCTGTCGATAGCTACGCCTCACCTAAGAATGGCACGCTCCCCGCTGATGATTACATTCTCGATTCTGCAATCAGTGCCGTCACCAATACGTACTACCTGTTACAAAACACAGTGGGTAAGAACGCAATCAAGGCAGCATCTGGAGCACCTGTGAATACTTACAGCATCTCTGTTGGTGGTCTTACTTCAGATTCGTACGCCGGCCTGATCTTCTGGGACGCAGAACTCTTTATGCAGCCTGGGCTTGTAGTATCACACCCTGAAGCTGCCCAGTGCATAACGAATTATCGTGTGAGCAAATATGCTCAGGCTAAGGCCAATGCGGCCACGGCTTTTACAGGTTCTCAGAACAAGACCGAGTTCTCCTCGTCAGCCGCTGTGTATCCTTGGACAAGCGGGCGTTACGGAAACTGCACCGGTACTGGTCCCTGCTGGGACTATCAGTACCATTTGAACGGAGACATTGGGGTTTCCATGGTTAACCAGTGGGTGACGAGTGGGGACACAGATTTCTTTAAGAAGAGCCTTTTCCCTGTTTACAATTCGGTAGCGAATCTCTATGCCGATCTGCTCAAGCCTAATGGATCATCTTGGACAATTACTAACATGACTGATCCCGTAAGTTAACTCGATAGTAGTTTTCTATTTTGTACATACTAACAGCAACATCAGGATGAGTACGCTAATCATATAGACGCTGGAGGCTTTACCATGGCTATTGTTGCGGAAACCTTGATGCAGGCGAACAAGTTCCGCGATAAATTTGGACTAAAAGAGAACGACACCTGGAACGAGATGGCTTCAGACGTTCTCTTAATCCGTGAGAATGGGGTGACCCTTGAGTTCACGACTATGAATGGGAGTGCTGTGATCAAACAAGCCGATTTGGTGTTGATGACGTTCCCTCTGGGATACAGTGACAACTACACCGACCAACAAGGGCTGAATGATCTTGACTATGTAAGCTCTACAGAACACCTCTACATGGCACCGATGAAGGAAGAATAACGCACTAATCCCTATAATAGTACGCAAACAAGCAGTCTCAAGATGGACCTGCCATGACCTGGGCAATCTACTCGATTGTCGCAGACGAGCTGTCACCGTCAGGTTGCTCTGGATATACCTATGCCCAGAATTCTTACAGGCCATATATCCGCCCACCCTTTTACCAAATTTCCGAACAGGTCATCGACGATGCGACGGTCAACGGCGGCACCCACCCTGCGTATCCCTTCCTTACTGGGCATGGCGGTGCTAACCAGGTGACGGTCTTTGGCTATCTCGGCTTACGTCTGGTTCCAGATGATGGGATCCATATCAATCCGAACTTACCCCCTCAGATTCCGTATTTGAGGTACCGCACCTTTTATTGGCACGGCTGGCCCATTTCGGCCTGGTCCAACTACACCCATACCACTATCAGCCGACACCCGACTACTCAGCCTCTCGATGTTGCGGATCCAGCGTACACCAATAGAAGCATCAAAGTCTATGTAGGACCAAAAGAAGCTCCTGCTGTTCACCATCTCTCTTTCGACAAACCAGTCGTTATTCGTAACAGAGCCATAGGCACCAACAGTACCGTCAAGGGGAACCTTGCTCAGTGTCGGCCAGTGAAGGCTTCCGGCTCATACAAACCGGGTCAGTTTCCAATTGCAGCCGTGGATGGCGCCACTTCGACGAAATGGCAACCCTCAAAAGCCGCCGAGGTCAATTATGTGACTGTCTCTTTGGCTGAGCAAGATGTCGGTTCTCTGGTCACAGGTTTCTACTTCGTATGGGACAAGGACCCCCCTGTCAACGTCACTGTCCTCTTTCACAACAAAACCCTCGACAATCCAGCCAAGGCCTACGCTTCATCAAGTAGAGATTCAGGCTATGATATCGTGTTGACAATTAAACATGTTGAACAATCCGATCCTTATCTGAAAACCACGGACCTAAACGCTATCGCTATGCCTACTTCAAACACCACCAACATAACTCTTCCAAATCCTGTGCCGCTATCAAGATATGCCTCTCTTCTTATCGTTGGGAACCAAGCCCTGAACGATGTCGATATTCGCGCCAAGAACGGTACTGGCGCAACCGTTGCAGAATGGGCTATTCTTCACTGATAAGACGTAATCCTCCTCCAGCATACCCTCTGCCTCTATGACGCTTCTCCATAATCCTCCTCCGTCGTTCATCTAAGCGTGAGGAGCGTTGACACGGCAAAGGACCCATCCAAGTGGGACCGTGTTGGTGCTGATAAGCGCATCCTTCTTGGCGGTAAACTCGGCACTACCAGGCTGAGTGCCATACTGGTCCTTGTACATCTGGCAAGTAATCTGATCGATCTTGGGAGCGTCAACACCCTTGACACTTGAGTAGACACGGGCAATCTCGAGCTTGGTAATCCCGATGTTCTTCTGGTGAGTGAGCACACCGAGAGGGACGTTGAGAGGACTAGTGCTCTTTTCGCCGCTGATGGGATCATTGACGGTCAGGATGGCGACGCCGACGGTGGGCTTGTCCTTGGTAGGGGCAGCATTGACAGCTGAGGCGAAGGTAACGATGCCAGTGACGATAGTAGAGTAGAGCATGATTGCGGTGAGGTTTTTGTTGGTGATACTATTGGTGGTGTTGTTGAAGTGTTGCTTGGATGCAATGAATTAGATTGATGTGATGATTGATGTGATGATGTGGTTTTGGATTCGAGGACCTGCGATAGTTCTTTTATAGCCAAGATGAGCTTCAGAGTTTGTTCCTGTGGTCTCATTCATCCTTGAAGATCTTTCAAACGTCACGGTCCAAGCCTCTCAACTATTCCTCTTCTACCTCGTATTCAACAGCTAGTGAGGCTGTTTCCAATCCTTCTACACAGTAAGCGCCACACCAGCGCAAGAGTCAATGGCTATTATCCCCGGAGATAATTTGATTTGGGAGCTACTTGTCAGTAAATGAGGCTGTGCCAAGCGCCCCGCCACATCCTGTCATCGTGTAATCGTGAGATATCAAAACAATAATGACCAGGTGCCCCAGTTAAATATTATGTGAGATTAGCTGGACCTGAAAATAGCACATTCTCCATAAATTGAAGAAGCGCCCGTGAAAGTGGCATATTGCTTTATTTGATCTTAATAAACTATTTAATCCAGACTATCATATATCTGCATACTATTTGTCATCAATGGTAACCAACCCATCTCAGCTCATGTGTTCATCCAACCATTCAACAAAGATGGTTGGGTTCTCTTGGAAATGTGTGTAGCCCTTCATCCGCGCAGTCCCATCCACCCAGTGAAGCTTTTTGTCATCGATGGGAATCAAGTCGTACATGGTCTGCACATCATTCTCCTTAGTCAGGACATCATTTCGCACCGAATAGATAAAGGTCGGGATACGGATGCTCTTCATGATGGGCAATGGAGACAGTTCGTCAATATTGAAGCTGGTCTCCATCTTAATCATTTCATCCACGTCGTTGAAGCGGTCTTGGAGACCCGTCATTTCAAGGGCCCTCTCAACAAATGGTCTGTAGGAGAGTGGGTTGGGGACGAGGAGGCACCTCACGTCCTTGAACACCTCTGGACGACGGTCTATCGCGATAAATGTAGATATACCGCCGAGGCAGCGGCTGAAAAGTCCGATTGTCATGCCCTTGGTGTCCCCTCGACCGCGGACGTAGTTGAGCGAACCAATAACATCTCTGGATTCAAAGTGGCCGGTACCCGAAATACCACCGTTTGCTTGCGCACTATTGCCCGAGTTGCGCATATCGTAAGTGAGCACATTATAGCCAGCATCGTGTAGGATCTTCAAGTCGGGGATGAAGTTGAGATCTCCATCATTTCCAAGCGCGGAGCCACCAAGGAAGGATTTCCAAGGTTCTATGTGAGCTGGAAACCCGGCTCGGGTGCATCGCAGGGGGTGGTTGGCGATGATGAGTTTGTTCGAGCCTGACTTTGGGATGTACCAGGCTTCGAGCGCAGTGCCATCTTCAGAGGGGAAGAAGACATCTTCGTATTTGAGTCCGACTTCGCTGGGCTTATGCAGGATGGGAGTGGGTACTTTGTTGCGCAGGGGTGCGACAAGGCTTTGGAGGAAGCCTTGAGTCTCTTCAGGTGTCATCTTTGAGTAATTAAGTTTATCTAAAGCAGACACGATATGCTGATGTAGTTGTTTATTTATCGGCGACTGGTTCCTTGTTCACAGCTTCTAGTGGTAATGCAGTAAAGAGGATCGGAAGCCAGGGCAACCCTTTATAGAGTCTCTACAAACCTCTCGGTGAGACCCTTTGAAACTGTAGGTTGTCCCATTGGATTTCTGTGACTGAAACGCAACCTCTAAATGTCTACACGTGTATTAAAACGATAAGCCGAGGCCCAACACAGCTTCGTAGTAAGCTGACATGCATATCAAAGGAATATTAGCGGCCTGCATGTTCTTCCTCCCCTCACCTACGGGCAAACAATTGGCCAACACAGCGCTGCTGCTTACTCCAGGCCATGCAAGACTAACCAGCTGCTGTACCCGACTAGACATGGTGTGATAGGTTTTGCTCAACGGAATAAAAGGCACCGAAGTGCCAGAACTGCGGCGCGGGATAACATACACAATGTATCTAGACAGGGCTACATAATCTTCACTTGGGCGAGGTGCTAGTACTATATGGCATTGGGTATTTCATTGGTGGCAAAGCCAATCCGTCGGGTGAAATAGCTCCCGATCAAAAATAAGCGCGATCGTAAATCTCTTTTCGGAAATATTTCGAGATTCATGCTTCTGACGTTCACGCGGTGGTGTTCAGTGGCAGTGAACAGCGCATCGCTACTGAATAGTGTGCTTAGAAATTCGGGATAAATGACCCCGAAGGCTATTCAAGCTTGAGATATTAAAGTACTGGACTAAAACCCTATAACTCTGTTGTGCCTGCTTTAAATTTCCTACCAGAAATCTTCGTGTGTGGTCTTGCCGGACTAAGCGAGGACACGACCTATTAACTTCAAAGGGCGATATTACTTAGGATCACAAGGATAAAAAGAGATACCTTCGAGCTTAGCTCCGGTGCGCTATTATATATACCAATCTGCTCCAGCCATTCTTGTTGAGGGCCTGGAGGTTTGTTATTACCCCCCATCAATTTTAGATACATTTCTCGCAACAACGAGTTAATAATCAATTTCAGGCAGCACTCAGAATCTTCATCTTTATGGTACCTATATGCTCGTCATCTGAAGTTTTGCGATGCTTCCCTTTTACAGAAGAATAGTTCAGCTTTGATGCAGCCAAAGGTTCTCAGTGATCTTGCGTGTTTTATTGGTTAAAAAGCAGCTCGCCTGAGCAAACCCCTCCGAGATTAGCAGCCATGTTCTCTAAGCTCGAAATATATATCCCTAACCAGGCGCTCATTTGCATGGAAATTATACAGCCACGCAATCATGTTTGCAAAAGCATGTGTGATGGATAATTTCAGGAGCGCACCTCGGAAAGTATGAGGCTTACGATAGCCTACCTATCCAGGTATCAAAAGAGCGATGCTCACAACCTAGGCCGTGTTCGTTGTTGTAAATACAATTCACCAGGCATCATAGGATATGATCAAGATGCTCTTCTTCTGGGCCCTCGTACTTCTCGTTCTCGTATGGAGACTGAAGGTCTCTCGCGTTCACCTTTCCAAAATCCCTGAAGGCGTGCCCTGGTCGAATGGACGATTCGTGCCATATCTTATCACCCAAATTTCTGCCATATGGAACAGCCCCAGGACCATCGGCGACGCTTATTAAAAGGCACATCTACTCTTCAGAATTCTTTGTTCCCCAAGCTAATACTATTTTCAGTACAGCAAGAATGGCCTTATCTGCGCCTTTACTCTACCTTTTAGTCGCCCCGAGATCCTCCTCCCTCAGGCTCACATCCGCTGGATCACTTCCCAGAGCGATAAAATCCTAAGCCCAACTCCTGTCCAGCACGAAATCATTGGTATTAAGTATGCTTTCCTCAACCCGTCTATTGAAAAAGACTTTGTGGCGTATGACATCCTTCGTGTCAAGTTAAACAGACACCTCCCAAGGATGGTACCCATGCTCATGGATGAACTGGCTTCTTCCGTCAATGGGGTGTTTGGCTCAGACACAGAGTGGAAAGAAGTCCAAGTTTTTCTTCTTGTGCGAAAGGTCCTTACAAAGCTTACGGCAAGGCTGGTCTTCGGTGGGTCGCTAAGTAAGCTGCCGATATCTTCATCTTTATGAAACACACCACTGACAAATGAACAGGTGATGATAAAGAACTTCTGGAGAACCTATCGAAATTCTCAAGCGCGGTCATACCAAGTGCCGTGGCACTGTCCCTGTTCCCACCCTTTCTCCAACCCATTTTATCTCGTCTTACCTCAATCTTCAACCGAATCTACATGCGAAGAGCCCTGAGGACAATTGGCCCACAAATCGAACAAAGAATCGCAGCAACGGATACTGGCAATCTCAAGGAGATTTCACAAGATAATGTGTTGACCTGGCATATTGAAGAAGCACTACGCAAGCAAGAGCCTCGCGAAGGCTTAGCGGATGTAATAGCCTGCCGCGTTTTCGCCACTATGTTTGCGGCGTTGGAATCTACGACATTAACAATGAAACACACGCTATTCAACATTTGCGCAACTGACCCAGCGAATCAAGTTTGGAGATGTTTGGAAGAGGAAGGCCGTGAAGTGTTCTCTGCAAAGGTAGACCATACTACTGTCAATTCTCTTGAAAACGCAGACAGTGCTATTAAGGAGACACTGCGGCTACATACAGCCATAAAAGCACTTTCAGTTCAAGTCATGCAGCCAGTCGGTCTGGATCTCAAGGGTTTCAACATTCATCTTCCGCAAGGCTCGCGAGTCAGCGTCTCAGTTTGGGGTATTCACCACGACGAGGACATTTATTCTGCTGCGTACACTTACGATGCCTTTCGGTTTGTTCAGAACAAGGATGCTGGGAACAAAGAGTCTCTGGTCTCGCCCTCAGAGAATTATCTATCTTTTGGACTAGGTAAACACTCTTGTCCTGGAAGAAACTTTGCTGCTATTGCGACAAAGCTTTTCTTGGCGTATCTGGAGGTGTATTATGATGTGGAGGCAGTTCATGAGAGGCCTATCTTTATAAGTCTGGGACATCTCCCCATACCTCCTGTGAGGGGAAGGTTGAGAATACGAAGGAAGATAGACTCTTGCCAGGGTTGAGCTCACCGCGGTTGGGGTATTTGTGGGTGCTCAGATGGGTCAACGTAGCCGAGAGTCCCAAGACTGAGGTCCCGTTCATGAAGCGGCGATGCCGATACTTTGTCGTACATCCTCCTCCTCATGGCCAGTAGCCATTCGTCTCGCTACACCGTCGGCTCAGCCTTTACACGTCGTCCAATGTGGATTGCAGCTAACGAACCTATACTCGAGCCAGCTATAGTGTTCTAGCGATTGAGTTTAAGCCACAACGGGAGCATTCCCATTGGCTTTAAGATGGAACATTTTGCCACTCGTGTTTGTTGCATTAGAAATGAAATGTTTTGTTTTTCCCTTGAGCTTAAACCAGACCTTTTCGGTAGGCTCCACGTAGCCAGAATCATCAACTCTTCTTCTTCTGTGATCGTGTATAGCTCCATCGATTACTTTTCTCAGACAAAAAACCATGGGGCTGGAAAACTCCACACCGTTGGTTACCATTTTGCTTGGAGTTGTGGGGTTTACTCCATGTCAACGGTTGGTGCGGGGTTAACCTTTGCAGCCAACAGCCCATGTTAGCACTCATCAGGATATGATCTGCGGTGGAAAACTTGAATCACGAGAATGATTCGACAATTCCTAGTCTCGGACCGACAAATCGCTGGCCAAGGCCTTGTATTCGGCCCAATTCTTGCAATTCCCTCATCTGTCACCATATTCCCCCAGCTTTCTGACATCACTTGTCCGTTTAAGCCTGAGAAAATGTGGAGGTAGACCTGGGGAGAGGCGTAGCGTAGCGTGACATCTCCCCAGACCACGATATTATCAATGAATCATCTGAGGAGTTTTGCATATATAAGGCTGCAGTACCCCGTCGGTATTATGAATTAGGACAGGAATCAATCAAGCCTCATTTCTATCAATTGCTACCGCGATCATGCGAGGTCTCCTGCTATCGACCGTTATTGGTCTTGTACAATACAATTCTTTCTCAATCGCCGCAGACTCTGTTCCCACCGACAAACCTATTGAGGGCATTTACAATGGCACATATCGACCCCAAGTCCACTTCTCCCCTCCCCAGCATTTCATGAACGACCCCAATGGCATGTTCCGCGACGCCGATGGCTTGTGGCATCTGTACTATCAGTACAATCCCACAGATGTAGTTGCAGGTAACCAGCACTGGGGCCATGCAACATCAAAGGACTTGTATCACTGGATCAATCAGCCCATTGCCCTGTTTCCTCCCGAGAAAGACACTTATGTCTTTTCTGGAAGTGCGGTAATCGACACAAACAACACATCAGGGTTCTTCCCCGACCAGGACAATGGTGTTGTTGCCATTTACGTAAGTCTAATTGTTTACCAGATTATACAGTTGCTAATACTGCGCCCAGACCCTTTCATCCCCAACTGTTCAGGACCAGGCTATCGCGTACTCACGAGATGGAGGCTACACTTTCGAGCCATACTCCGAGAACCCTGTCATCAGTAGCACATCAACACAGTTTCGCGATCCCAAAGTCATTCGCTACAATGACTCTTGGATCATGGTAGTTGCATACCCCCAAGACTTTGCCATTGGCATCTTCGAGTCGCCCGATCTTAAGGAATGGACTGCTACAAGCAACTTCTCCCACCACGGTCTGCTCGGACTGCAATACGAGTGTCCCAACATGATTCCTATGCCTTACATCGACGAAGATGGCAAGAAACAAGACGATATGTGGCTCATGGTTATCAGCATCAACCCGGGCGCACCTCTTGGTGGCTCCATCACGGAGTATTTCCCCGGTAAATTCAACGGCACACACTTTGAAGCCGTCGACGCAGCAGCGAGAATCGCTGATTTTGGCAAGGATAACTACGCGGGCCAGTGGTTTTATGGTCTGTCGGATGACGAACACCCTGTTTCAATGGCCTGGGCATCCAACTGGCAGTATACCAGTGTGGTGCCAACTGGAAACGAGGGCTGGCGAAGTGCCATGAGCTTGCCGCGTGAGAACTACCTGACCAAAGCAAAGCGCGTCGGTTGGAAGCTTGTCTCCAAGCCTTACGATCTGAGCCCTGTTCTAGGTCCCGAATTGGCCTCCAACGACAGCTTTGGTAATGGAACACTCTTTGTCGATTACTCAGATGTTGAGTCCAACGCACTCTACTGGGAGGTCAACGTGACTGGTATCCCGGATACTGGTGTTCCTTCAACCGCGTCAATGAACTTCACGTTCTCAAGCCCCAACACCAACGAAGTCATCAAGTCTGGCTACTACTTTGGCGGCGACCCTGTGTTCTTCCTCGACCGTGGCGGTGCACGCGGTTTTGACAACATCTTCTACACCGACAAGACTTCACTTGGTAGCCTCGCTACCGAAGATGGCTCGTGGAGTGTTAGTGGCGTCATTGACAGGTCAATCTACGAGGCCTTCCTCAATGGAGGTGTAGACAGTGTTACCAACACCTTCTTTACAACAGAGCCATTAACACACATGATGTTTAGCACTGTTGACCTGCCTGAAGGCGTTGAGGTTAGCGTTAGTGTTCGTGGTCTGAAGAGTGCCTGGGAGGGTGTGGAGAGTGATGACGGAGTTGTGTATGGAAACAAGACCTCAAAGCCTTAAGAAGTGTGTTGTCATAAATGGAATAGCAGCAAATTGGGTGTAACATTAATAAAAGAGCGCGAGACATCAATGATGACACGGAAATGAGAATCTTGAAGATTTATAATGTCCTGTATTACTTGACACATGCTGAGTGATGGCTGTTGCTCTTATACAAGGGACTCCGCAGTCATTAACCTAATGAGATGCAAGGCACTCTTCTCGTTTCAATTAGTTTGATGTATTACAAAAAGTTAATATGATGGCTTGCCCACTCTTAGTAGGGGAGTCTTTCTGACAGAAGATAGCCACTGATAATAAAGTGCAAGGTCTTGTACGGTTTAACTACGTAAAGTAGGTACATGAAAGTTCCGATAATTTCCTCTATTTCAGACCTTATATAGATTTATTTAAATTATAGTGATATCTTTTTAATTCATATAACATTATAAAATCTTACATTATTCTATAAGAAAGTTATACAAAAATTCTCTTAATAATATTTAGTTTTATATATTTTTTCAATTGTATATCTCTTGTTGGCTTATTGTCGCGCCTTTTGTATGGAAGTGTACAACCTGAGTGGAAATACACACCCTCGGGGCCACTTTCCCTTCAAGCTAATTTAAGACATGAAAGAAGACTATGGTTGATGGTTAAATATAGATATGATGAGTTGTTGCGTGATATGCGTGTGCGGATCCACATTCGTGCCTGCTAGAGGCACCAGGCATAAGAAACATTTACAATGAGATGAAGTGCTAGATACTTGTGACATTCGCTCTGTAAACCATCATAGGGACCATTATTTGACACTGACACACTTTAGAAATCGCATTGATTTGTCGCGAGAATTCGAAGTATCCAGAATCTGTTAGTTGTTGAGTGCGCTGAAACGATGGCATTGAGGTTGCCCCACCAGTTCATCGATGAGTCAACAAACAAGCCGTTTCACAAAGGCTCCGATGGCGGAAGACGCTGCATATTTCATTTGTACCTGGAGTCATATGACGATGAGCTTCTTGGCAATTCGAGGTGGGGATCCTGAAGATGTTACAAATAATTAAGTACAAAGGTTAAATTCGATGTCTTAAAATGAAATTGGTATTGCCTCTAGAAACTATAAGAAGTAATATACGGAGTAGAATTAAGGGATTGAATGACTACCGAGCTATCCTTGTTGGCAGGCATTTAAGTTATGACGCGACGCGGGGTAGCGACCGTTTATCTTATCAACGATTGACGCGTTTTCTAATGTTACCTCGGCCCCTGGAATCAAATGATGCAAGTGACCTGTGAAAAATGATATGGCAAAGTCAAAGCTCGGGAATCTAACAAGCTATCATTCGGTGGATATTCTAGTACGTTTCGTTGGGTGCCAAGTTTAGGTTGTGACACGCAGAGGAGATGAGGTGGCAAGTGAAGTGTTGTGCCTGAACGCGAAGCCTAAAGGCGGTGAAGGCCTCGCCACCTCATGCATGTGTTTGTTGGCAGCTGGAAGTCGAGAGAAAACCGAGGATTGATTATAAAAAGAGCACCAGTTATTGTGGCTGTTGTAGTGTTAGACTGTCCAGCTTATTCTGTCTCCATCTCCAACAGTCCCGTTTATTTTACACACCGCCTAATCCATGCTGCGTCAGCGGGTCTTGATGCAATCTGGTTGGCTCTCCCGCTGTGCCTGACATAAGACCTGCTTAGCTAATGGTGATCCGGGTCTCTGGAGAATTCTTAGCTTTGAATCTACCCGAGATACCTTTAAACCCGCGATCTGCAACAAACGAGTCAAGTTCATCAATCCAGAAACTGATTTGACTACTACACTCGCTAGGTACGTCCCTTTTAACCTCCTGGGGACATCCTGGTACTGACTCTCGCTCCCTGTCCAGAACTACAACGGTCTGTCAGACCACCAGCCAGAAAAGCCCCGCATCTCTCATCATGGGCGCCACCGAGAGCAAGACTCCGCGCAGCGTGGCCACCAGGAGACGGCCTGGCCAAGCTGCCGCTGATGCTGGAGTCGCTGACGCTTCACGCGCTGGTCAGCCTTCGCGGGGTCTCAAACGGGCAAGGGGTGGTGACGGTCTCCGCGGCAGCTTCAGCCCAACAGGCGCCGCAAAGGTGACCCACCAACTGACTGAAATTCCCTTTGATGCTGAGGCTTTTCTGCTCGCCAAAGAGGCTCGCGCCAAGCCTGCGGATGCCGAAGCAAGTGAGACCGGCGATGGTGACGACTTGGCTGAGCTGGAGTATGAGGGTACTCGTCCAGACGTCCCAACCGTTCACGCTCACCTCAAGGGCGTTGACAAGGCCTGTCGAAACGGAGACTGGTCAAAGCCTCTGCAGCGCTTCTTGACCAGACTCCAAATGGGGTCCAACAACCTCAGCGTCATATATGACTCAGACGTCGCAAATGTGGGCATCGAGCCTCCCGAGAAGTCCGACTCTTGGGTCGACCAGAGCGAGCCAGCCAAGTTCGCAGGCCATGTCTACAGATTCATGGGACGTCAGTGTAGATCTGCCTCCTCGGACAGGCACCTCTATGTCCTCTACCACCCCGACCCGGAGTGGCATGCCGACTTCTACGACCTTCTTCAGGACAAGCCGCTACCAAGCAACTTCCTTGGTCTTTCCGATAACCTGGACGCCCTTGTCGCTTTTGTGAGGTTTGTTCGAAAGAGACTAGGAAAGCGTGCCAACACGGCCATGTTCCACCTTCTCATCCCCACCTCCCGACCCATCGCCATCAGAGACGCCCTCGACTTCCCCGATCTGGGTGATCTTGCCATTCACGGCGAGACTCACAACGGCAGCAACTACGTCTGGATCAACCTGCCAAACTACGAGAACTACCCAGCAAACCTGCTTCTGAAGCACGTTGAAAATGCCATTCGCGGAGATAGCGAGTGGAGGACAACGGCAACAGTCACCACAGCCCTCGGAGGCATCTCAGCATCACTAGCTGGCGCAGCCTTCACACTCAGAGTCAAGGGCGCACCGTTCCCGTCTCTGAAGACCTTTGGCATTGGAGCAGTAGCCAGCACCATCGCCGCAAGAGTCAGAGGCGCCGAATACCTGCCGCTAGCAGTTCTCGGTATGGGCGGAGTTTGCACCATGATCGCTGCCCTGACCGTGAACAGAGGCCTGAGCAAGAGAATCCCCAGAATCGTCGGAGGCACCGACACGCCCAAGGAGCCCAAGCCCGAGCAGGAAAAGGAGGACTCGGCGACCAGTGAGCAGGAGGAGGCCAAGGACGAATCAAACAAGGAGGAAGACATCATGCCTGAGCCCAGGGAGGAGGAGATTGTTATACCAGAGGAGCCGTCCCGAACCAAGGACGATTCAGACACGCAGTCCTTTGTGAGCAAAACCTCAACCTCTGGCAAGTCCTCAAGCAAGAAGCACCGCCGAAGCGAGCGGGGCGAGCGAAGTGAGCGCAAACGCAGTCACAAGTAGTCGATGTGTTATCGTTGGCAAGACAGAACAAGTAGTACACTGATGGCTGGTCTTTTTATGTGTATTGACGATTTTCATTTCGAGTTTGATACGTTCCTGTGCAGTTTCCACAATTGTGGTTTACTTTTTTTCTTGATGAGTTAGAAAACGCACAAAGGTAGAACTATAAATTGGACACATCGCGAAGCTACTTTAAAGACCCTTATTACTGCGTATAATTAAGGAAGCTGTGCAGGATCGGAAACATGATCGCCCCACAGCTGGTTGTCTCACTTGATAACCGAAGCTTCCGAAACCGGCGATAGAGGTCTGGAAATAGACCATCTTATCCGATCACGCCGCGCTAGCCTGATACAGCAGGGACATCGAAGCTATAATATGGCATTGATTACCCTACACTCGATCGGTAGAAGTAGTGTATGACCTTATTTACACCGACAAGAATTGCTCAATATTCTTTCTTGTAATATACTCGATTATCAGTGTTCTCACGACTAGTTTTTCTTTTATTCCTACCTTTCTTTCATTTTATTAAAAGGTTTCAAATATTCTTTTTTTAACATTTTCCGACCCACCTTTTCATCTTAACGACGACGACATTTTTTCTACACTTTTCAAATGCCTTTTGTTTGTCTGAAGATCCAGCTTGCGGTTGCTAGCAAAAATTCATGCAGGCCCTACGTTGAACAGCTCGTGCTTCTTGACTTTAATTCGCGGGTGGTAGCTGTACATCTTCAGGATTTCCTTGATATTTGTTCTCGTCAAATTCCTCAATACCAGCATCTCGTTAATAATCGAGACCCCGGTAGTGAAATTATGACTTATTGCGCTTCACGTGTAGCATGCACTTTGCAGCATAGCTAATTCAACGCATGCTCTGTGGCGGATAAATCGACGCTGGTCACCGAGTTCTGAGTCTTCTTAACAGCCATCATTACGTCACGATTGTCGACTGTGGTTCCAGAAGGTATGCAATCCGGCTCAGTGTATCGCTGAAAGCCGCCACTACTGGCGGAGATTTCCTGAGAAGAATATGTTTCTTCCTTTCGAGGCCAATATGGCTGGATCATTGAACTCCTGTGATCCTTCGACGAGAAAGGAACCGTTTCGTGAGACAATCGCTGATTCGAAGATGATGAAGCAGGGTCTCGTGCGTCGCATTACAGACCTGTCATACTGCCTAGGCACTCTATTGCGGGCACTGATTGGAGTATGTTCCGGTCTTTGCTGTGTACCATTCACGGGCCTGAGAGGAGTTGAGACTACCTTTTTCAAACTCTTATTTAATCATGTGAAGAATAAAACATCGGAGTCACCATCAACGTAGACGCTGAATATACCTGACTACAATGGCCTCTCACCTGACATTTAACTATAAAATGCTGCCCTTACTCGTGTTTCTCTCCATATCCCAGAAATCAACTCTTGAGCAACAATCTACTCTTACCCATATATCTACGTATATCATATATCACATTCACAAAACAACAGAATTCAAAATGTGTACAGAAGAATACAACGAACGCCGGTGTATGGATTGTAACTCATACATGACTAGCTGGATCGTCTACGATGACTGCGCCCTAGCTCGACTTCGTGGGAGGTGCAAGAAACTTAAGAAGACAGTTCAAGGACATGACGGGCTCTGTGCAGTCTGTAAAGCAAAACGCGAAGCAAAGAAGTAGACCTGGTAGCGGGATAGTCATCTAGACCATTTATAGAGCAATAACTATTCTATATCCACAGCATCACTCAAACCATATCTGAGCCAAGTTTCAGTCACAGGGAGTATTGTCTCTGACTACATAGTAAGTATTTCAGAATCTTAGTAGCAATTCTTAATTCCAAAGGTAAATGCAATTCTATGGAAGAGTTAAAATTCAGATATGCGGTGTGTGCAATAAAATGGCGACATTCTGAGATCGAGACACATAATAACGTGACTATGGATAAGGCTGATCCTTGGTTGTGGAACATCACGGCATAAACACTAATAAGCGAAGAACATGACCAGCCCCAAAATAGTTCCCGAAGATGGATGAAAAACTCAGGGGCACAGACCAATCTAGAGCCGGCTCTAATATTTCGGCGGGGTTAGACCTCCGTTACTCCCGAGCTCAATAGCGAGATCTTTTATCATTCCTATTTTCTCTATTTCAGTACGTACCTCATGACCAGTCAGGCGGAGATGTGGATACTATGACTGTACTCCGTTGAGCCTTTCTCCTCTGCCGATGTAGCGACCGCTTGTGACTGTCAGTGTTTTCCGAAAGCGGCCCACTCGGTGGAACATCAAGCAACATACCACGCGAGCTCACGTAACAGAGCGGATCCGACCGAGCTCGATCGCACGAGCTTGGGCCATTATTAGATCTTTTACCGCATCTCTCAACATCTCCAGGTCCGATTCTCGGGATTGACCCTAAGTAATCGACAAATACTTACAGGGGTGAGGAAAAGTCCCGTTTATCATGAGCTTTGGATCATGATAATGGAAATATCTGTAGCAAGTGGAGTCGAAAAAAGCGAAAATATGGACATATAGAATTGTACAAAAGACGGAGGTAAATGACTTAAATAACTAGTTCATCTCATTAAAGTTTGAGTCAAGAACACAAGTAATCCCACAAGCTACATATTTGCAAAATCTCCAGTATGGAACAATCAATATCATCCACCACTTCTCTCTCCTCAGACCAGGTCCCTACGATAGACCTTGAAACCGCCTCGGCTATGGCTACAGTGGCTCAACCAGCGAGCGCTCCCAGCCCTGACAACGAAAAAGAGCTAGAAAACAAAGACATAGAGTCAGACGTTGGTGCATGGCTCTGCGTGTTTGCATCCCTCTTGTTCCTGACCTCATCATACGGTAAGCATTGTGTCATTTACAGCGATATAATTAAGGACGGGGTCTAACGCATCTAGGATTTATGAATTCCCTTGGAACAATCCAATCATATCTTACCAACAACGAGCTGAGCGACTACACCGTCAGCCAAGTTGGATGGATATCAGGAACCTATCTCTTCCTCTCACTGATCTTCAACTTTCAGATCGGCGCTATACTAGATCGCTACGGACCGCAAATCCTCAGTCCAATCGCAGCAGCCTTTTCGACCGTGACTTTCCTACTCCTGGCTGAGTGTAAAGAGTACTGGCACTTTATTCTCTGTCTCGGCCTTTTCGGCAGCATTGGAAGCAGCATCGGTGCCGTTACCGCTATCGGTGTGGTTGGCAAGCTCTTTACACGACGTCGTGGTCTGGCCATGGGTATTGCTGTGATGGGTACATCCCTTGGTGGTATCATATACCCTATGATGCTGCGAGCTACCTTTGGCAAACTGGGCTGGGCTTGGTCTATGCGACTTGTCGCCTTGGTCATTGCCTGTCTCACATCACTCGGCGTGTTGTGCTTCCTCCCATTCCGCCGACTCACCGAAGGGAGACCCAGTGTCCAACAGCCTCAGGGCTTGGGTCTGGATCTATCCGCCTTCAAGTCTTTGAAGTTTGTCATTACTGCGTTCGGTATCTGCATGGTTGAGTTTGTCAACTATGGTATCAGTGGCCTCCTACCAACGATCGCAACAGGGGCAGGGTTTTCTGTCGAGGACGGATACACTCTATTATCTATCCTCGGCGCCTGTTCATGTCTTGGACGCTTTTCGATTGGATTTGTCGGTGATAAAGTCGGACCTTTCAATGCTGTGGTCAGTACCATGCTGGTCATTATCATCCCCCTCTCGACTGTATTTATCCCATTCAGCACAACTTCAGCCCCTCTGATGTATGTTTTTACTGCACTTTGGGGGTACTGCTCTGGCTCTTTCTACGTACTTTCACCCTGTGAGCTTTCCCCAACACTCTATCAGCTATCTCATTTCTAATATTTCATAGTATGTACAGGAAAGACCTGTAAGCCCAACGATTACGCAAGATATTTCGGTAAGTCTGTCCCCTATTCATAAGAATTGCTCGGGACTAATCAAATGTGCAGGGTCTACTAATATGTGCGTTGCTGTTGCACTGCTCCTGGCCAACCCATTGAGTGGGATATTGTTGGAGAAGTTGGGTGCTCAACTGTTGGGATGTTTTTATCTCGCCATTATAATATTGGCGGGTATTTCACTTGGCATAGCTCGAGGACTGCTGCTTATGAAGTGGTTCGTTCTTCGGGAGAAGATGTGAGGCTAATGATAATTTGGTGTTTTTGCGTCAGTCTAGGCTTTTATCAGCCGATTTTAGATCTTTACAGGGGCTAACACTATTAGAGCCACTTGAAAAGATTAATAAGAAGTGTAAATATGGTATTAAAAAGTTATATAGTTATATATCATAATCGATTTGTATTTAATTGATACATCCAGTGAAGAAAAATGGTGTACTTCAGGTGCGTTTGATTACTTCCTAATTCGGACAAGCTTAGTGGATCTCACTAAGATGGACACTAACATTAGCTAACGAGGACGACGCATCGATTGGAATTTCAACCTTTTATCACAAGAGAAAGTAAGAAGGAGCTTGATGTTGTATTATTTCACCCACCCCTTATACCAGGTCTTGGTGTTCAGTATCCACCGCAATGAAAGCCAAGCGCAATATCGGTCCATTAGACAAGCGCAAGAAGTTAACCCGCTGCCAATCATGTGCAAGGCGGCGCATCAAGGTGAATAACATGTCCTGCACCTCCTGACTCCGGCTCACGACCTGAAAGTGTCAAGGCGGTTCTCCTTGCGAATACTGTATCCGCACTAAGAAAAATTGCAAACCTCAGATCGTCCGACCCGACGAAGCGAAATTTGTCAGCTGGACAACGGCGCCACAGCCTTTGCAAAGGACGAAGCTGTCTGTACAGGTTAATGAGCAGCCTGAAGGCACATACTTGGGCTACTTCAACCTTTTCATGCAGCGCTGTCAATTCACTAAAGAGTTCGTCAATTTTGGCGCTAACATTCTACCTCTTATCCACACATGCTCGCCTCTGAGAGAAGCGACAATTGCGATTGGGGCGCTGGAAGCCAGTAGACGAGCAACCGTGAACTCCTCACATGAACGGAAACCACCGAAACAAATCGCTTTTGGGTCTTATGGAAGGTCCATTCGGCAGCTCCAGTCTTGGCTTCAGTCGGCAGACACTGCAAGCTGTCAAGGAAGCCTCTGGTGCACACTACTGCTTACACTATTCGAGGTACTTCTCTGCTGTCATGTTTTCAATTGCCCAGCTAACCACTGTTAGTTGACCACTCAAATATCCGGAGACCAATGGGCTGATCACCTGGTGTACGGAACTTCCAGGATGCTTCAATCTTCAGTCACCTTAAATCATCGTAACCAGCTTGACCGACAACTCGTTGGAGCATTCCGCTTGCTGGAAGCGAATCGGGCAGTCTTGTATGGAGTTGACACTTTTATTTCTCAAGATGCATGGTTGAACCATTATTCACGCTATGCGTTAGATTCAAGTAGCCCAGTAGAAACGATATTTGGTCTCTTGATCGAGATCTCTTCTTTCACCCAGAAGTGAGCTCTAATTCACCATATTCTGAATTGACACTAACTCAAGACAGATTCTTCGACCGAGCAGAGTCACTACCAGAAATAATACAGCCAGATCATCCTGACATCTGTGCGCTAGCTGCAGAGGGTTTCATTATGCTGCGGAGACTCGAAGATTGGTATGAGAGTACTATACTACAGATCCGAAGCTCAGATGCGTATCCTAAACTAGCTCTGGCAAATTATCATGCTCTGCACCTCTTCATATACCAGAACTATACATATTACACTTTCTGGGATAGGAGTGAAATACCTATTCTTGCAGAAGATGAGGCTAGAATACGCATTGCTGCTATAATAGCTCTGTCAGCTGAGGTCATTAATGGTTCTGATATTCCTGGGATACTAACGCTCTTTGCACTTAGAGTAGCCGGAGTAACCGCCAGGGAGATGTCCGAAAGGAGGGCCATTTTAGTCTTGTTAGACCAGATAGCGCAGAAAGGATTTGTCGTCTCACGAAGAATCATTGATGATTTAAGAGGGCTATGGGAATATGAGAGGGTAGGATCGCTGCATCGAGACATTGAGGAAGAGTGACTCGAGGTTATCTAGCATAAGATTTAGGGTAAACAATAGAGACTGCCTAGATATAAGTTTCTGATTACAACCACACAGTTTAAATAAATGTCTAAAGTTATTTTCAAATCTCAACTTCGAACCAGTTCCGTTGATTGCTATTATTCTCATTTGCTAGATACTCCACTATCTATGAACGAATAGTTGAAACGAATTGGGGAAAACCTCACCGCGGCCGCAAACCCCTGCTTTCACACCCCCATCTACTCAGCTTTAATATTAAAGAACTCCATAATAACTCGGGTTCGGAGTTGAGGGGCAAAGTAATCATAGCCAACAACAACACTGCACCCATTGACATACACTGTCACGGGGATTACCCCTTGGTACATAATGCTCCACTATCATTTTGTGTCAGCGAGGTACATGATATGTTTCTGAGCATTGTAATACTTACTGCAGCAACAGGCGATGAGATGAAATCTCTCTTGACAAGTCCCTGATACACAGCCTCGGCCTTGACCAAGATGTTCTGGTCAAAGATTGGAAAGTTCGAGTTCACATATCCTCGCCAAACGTTTGGTTTAGTATGCTTGTGATCATAGGTAGTCAAGGTGTTATCCACCAGGCCAGACTTGGTGACGTTGGCGTAGTTGAAAAACGAGGTAGCTAGTTCGCCATCATAGACTTCGTCTACACAAACAAAGCCTTTGGAAGGAGAGTTTTCGATGTAGCCAGCCGCGATATGGGATAACTCGGCATTCCTAGACGTTGTCGTTAGTAACTGGCCGTATACATCTGGTATTGTCAACGGACCACTTGTGCTGTACAAAATGGGCTTTGTACTGGGCTTTGATCTTGGGTGGCTTTGGCTGCACAAACTCGGAAGAGAACTCATCCATGGAGGAGGGAAATGAAGGGCATCGAGATAGAGGAGAAGAGGCTATGCCAGGGGCTATAGCAACGACGGTAAGGAAGAAATTGTAGAAATGCATTGCGAGATAGTCTTGAGGGCTTGAGAGAGTGTAGTATAGAAGTGATTGTATATTTGTGTGTGTGTGATCTATTCTACATGTAGATAATGTGCCTCTTTATATGTTGTAGCATCTCGTGTATACTGCAGTGCGTTCGTTTACTACTATTTTGGGTTAGGGCGATCCACGCGGCTTTTAGTGTGGCAGTGTAATTTTACCGGTTGTTAGGAATCAAGTATTGATACATTTGACTAACATTCTACACCCCTCTATCCCTATACGTCTTTAATTGAGCGACTGAGGCAACGATATGCCTCGGTTAGCATATAATATTGCCCCGTATTACTTCTCCTGAGACGATCAGTCGTTGTGGTGTAGGCTTTGAGACGAGATGCCTACCCGGAACTCATTTCTATCAGCATTGACGCGAAATCTTTAGCGTAAATGAGATCAAAAAAAGTCATTAGCGGTATTAATTCGTATTATCTGGAGTCTGTCCAGATGAGTCAAATGGATTTGTTGCTTCCTGTTTGATCAACGCAAGAGACACGTTTGAAAGCGTCATACCCACCCTCACGTCAGGAATTTGATACAGATTGAATTTCGTCGCGAAGCCGAAACTAATTCCACATTGACCTCACCTCAAAAAACACCCTGATAGTTGAACTATCACTAGCCAACCAACCTAAAGATGGCAATTTCCAGGTTGCCATTGATGCATTCGGCTACAAACAAGATTAGCAGTTAGGATTAGCTTGATGGCACTCAGGATTGGTGGTAGAGATGTCTCACGTATTCGAAATTATTCCAGTTCTCTGTGCCCCTATCACTGCTTCAGGCTATTTTGATCTGTTCCCAGGTCACCTCATCAGTGACAGCCTCTCCCTCCATAGCACCATGTACGTAGGTCTCGCCAATCAGGAAATACTCATCCCGTTCTCCAACATTTCTAACAACCAGCGGGGTAGGGCATCCAGAGATAATCCAAACTTCATCCCCAACCTGCGCTGAATCAAATCCCATGCCCAAATATCCTGTATCAGTGAGGATGGCCCTGTGGTTAATCCAAGTCGATGCCATTATATTACCAGGTGGCATATCGTGTTTTGACCTGGGTTCCTTAATCCTCTGAAGCCCCTCTTTATCAAATTCATCACTCTTTTGCTTTATCAAATCCAAGCTGACGCATAAGGCCTTGACGAGCTTTGTGCTGGGGAATATGCTAGACGGGAATCTGCCGGCTATCTCGTCTAGGTAAGCCATACCACGAATTAAATCAAGGACCAAAGCTTCTCCGGCAGCGGCTGACTCTGCTTCCGCAAATTTAAATCGTAACGCACGAGCGACTTCATGCAAAATGGCCATCTGAAAGTCCTCCAGCCGGATCATTTTCGAGGGCCGGTTTGTAAAGTCGGTGTCCCAGATCAAAGTTCTCCAGAGAACCTCGTCCGCTGGTTGTTTGGTATATGGATAAGACTCATCCATACTAAGGAGGATGTCGCCTAGCATGCTAAGACGTCCTTGTAGGTGGTCCAGATACTTCTCACCAATCTTCTGAACAGTGCCAAGGCGAAAACCGAAAACATTAAGAATATTTTCAGTGATAAGGAATTTATGTTGATTGGGGGCGTGAGGAATATGGTATGAAGAGTTGACAGCCCCAATGGATCTGAACTGCGGTCCATGCACACTGTTATAGAGAACAGCTGGGAAGTCCGGGACCCAGGATGGAAGGTCAGGAGTTTCTCGCATACTCGGGTCTTTAACAAGACTTAGGTATACCAATGAATCCGTCGTCTCAATGATATTGCAGGCGACATTTTGCAGCAACTCCTTGATATCAATATTATAATCTGGTTGGAACTCCAGTGGCAGACAGAACCCTTCCTCAGCTACCATATGCTTTAAAATACCACCTAGGCCATAGATGGAATCTCGAGGATCCGTCGATTGCATCCCAAAGGTGGAAAATAAGAGACGCAGGAGGAACATTGCCGATGACTTTGTGTGGTACTTTCCGAGCCCAGCTTCGAAGTCGATCATAGCAAGAACATCAACCCACAGACTCTTCTCGCCTTTGCACCACTCACGAAGTAACTGGATCCTCTCAGCCTGGAATATATTAATACCGCCACGGAGATAGATACCAGGCCTGTCCCTAGGGACGAGATCAAGAACAGACTGGAAGAACCCGCTGTAGTGCAGAAAGGCCGCTGTGTAGCCCACGCAGTCAAAACGGGTGAATCTGGCGTTACATAAGATCACAACATCGCTTGTTAGAGAAACTTCTTGGATGATCCAGATTCGAACCAGCCAATTACTCATAAAGAGAGTGACTAATCCAATAGCTTCTTCCTGGTCAATAGGTTCCATACCGTATCGCTCCGGCATGGTTGATAAGTCAGAGCTGAAATCCCATGTCTGCGTCCCAATCATACGAAGTGTTTCAGGAACCGATTCAGTGCCGATTCGCTCAGCTGCTTTGAGCCCGGTCTCCAACTCGGGAAAGGCCTTACCAAGCCAGACTATAACGCGGCTTGCTTGTCCATAAATTTGATTCATGGCAGATACCTGGACGGATCGCTCGTTGGTGTTCGACTGGTTAATGCAAAGAGCGTCAATCCAGATGTGACCTTCAGAGCACGAGATCTGCAATTCGACAAGAGCGTCGTAGAGATTAGGTTGAACCTCCAAAGGATGCCCGTTTAGTAAGATTGAAGTATTTGGAGCGTAGTTGGGATCTGAAGGGCTATCTCGCGGTGAGCCCCAAGTGTAAGAAAGCGCATTGTACCCAAGTTCTCGAGCACTGGTTAGAACATGCGTCGTGAGGGCTACGCTCGGCACTCGGGACTTTGTACCAGGATGCGTGCCTAGCGAGATAGTAGCCAAGCGAAATGACTCAGCATCGAGCACATCAGAATAGTATTGCGGCATTATTATAAGTTCTGAGGGTAAGGTGGTAAAAGTGGATTTATGGATTTATGATGCAGGTATGAGACATTTCGAAAGTCTTGCACTAGCTGAGTTAGGGCCAGTAATACCCGCACAGCCTGCTGTGCAAATAATAGTCGATTACATAATCCCGCTTACCTATCGAGTTCGTAGTTGAAAGTATCTTGCAATTGAACTGTTGGTACATATTCTGGAGTCGGACCACCAGGCTTAGAGACTTTTACTTCTGTCACCATTCTCGTCCATAAGGTTATGGGCCTGCCCTGGCCAGAAATATTGACACAGAAGCCATTGTCGCATTTTCCTATAGAGGAGTGTCCGTATTAGAGACTCATCACGATTCAAAAACTTGGGTTTCTTGCCTGCTCCATCTTGTATAAACCTTAGCTTCACAACAGCTTGACCAATAACAGAGTCGCTAATGGAGTTGAGACCATAGCGAACTGGATCCTTATCACGCTCTCGTCCAGTATCTTCACCTCGACGGTCTCGATGCTAGATGTTCTGAGGAACTTCTCGGTACGTAGCGTCACAGGTATACAGAGTGGCGGTGGATACATTAGGTGAGAATCACTCAGTTACAACCTTTTTCGTCGATTTATTAGCTAACCGCTCTATCTCCGCATTGGAGTCAAAGCTCCCTTGTTCTAACCCTCTCTATCTCATATGCTCCCACAGTACTCCGTCCATCCGGATCCGTCCGAAATAAGAAGTTCGCCTCATCAAAATCATGTCGCTTTGCATTGACCATTGTTATGCCTTGGCCATCGTGCTATGGTATGTTATCGGCAAGAGTTGTCTTGTCCCTAGTACTTATAACGTGGAGAGTACGTAAAGGCTGAACTGAAATTTGGCTACGTCGCTAGACACGGAACACTAATTGTGCATCAGGGGATGTGATGCGACCATAATGGTGACAGCACATTCAGCATTACTCCATATCATCATATTAACTCGAGCCTCTGGAAGATGTTAATGTTGTTCCTGGACTGTGCTCCGAGGTATTTGTCTGGTATTTGTGGCGAGTTGACCAGACATGGATCCTTCCCGTTGGAGAATCTATCGGGCGTGACTAACACAACTAAAGAAGGACTCCTGTTGTCTTCATGGCGTTACTTGCTCTGATGTAGGAAACCTTTATAGCTAAGGTCTGTTAGTTTATAGCCTTATAGTCAAGGGCAATACACAATAGATATAGGCCAGCTTAACCAATATCTAACTAAATTACATTCTCTCATCTACTTGGACCCATTTTAGTACGGCTTTAATAGTATTCCCTTTCTCAGTGTCTATAAAAGCCTCCTTAAATTCTCTGCCTTGTAATACTTAACAAATTCTTCTAAAGGGTATGTTCCACGAGCGTGCTGTTGAATCAAAAATGCAATCATCTAAAGACTAGGTAAGCTTCAAAAAGTTATCCTATTATGCAGTGTACGTGAACCGACCTCTTTTGGCCAACTACAAACGAGAGGGCACCATATCAATAGCGATGATACGCCCGGCGTTGCGCAACTTGACGGTCATGACCGCACTTATCCCCACTGCACCAACGCCGAAGATGACTAGAGAGGTGCCAGGTTGGACGTCCAGGGTGCTGAGGACAGCGCCAGCCCCCGTCTGGAGTCCGCAACCCAGGGGAGCGAACAGATCCAGGGGCGTATCTGGAGGCACCTTGACTAAGCTTTTCGTGTTAACAATAGCATGTCGTGCAAACGAGCTCTGTCCGAAAAAGTGCCCATGAAGGTCTGGGGCTTCACCGTGAAGCTTACTTTGACCAAGCCCCCAGCTTTCGTTATCGTATCAATGTAAAGCCGAGACTTATGGCATTGGTATTTCTACGGCCCTGGCGGAAGAATCCAGTAGTAAAAGCTAGGGGCAGGGCCTGGGTTTCCCTGGTTCTTATCTTCACTCCTCGTCTCGTTCTCGTTCTCGTTCTCGCTCCTTTCATTAAGCCGGTAGCTGTAAAGTATGGAGTACTCGATAAGACCAAAGCTATAAAAAAGCCTGTTACATGATTGTCAGCTGTATACCTCCCCGATAATTTAGAAGCATGCATTAGCTAGTGACTGACGTGGGTAACGCTGCCATAATAAACCACCTCGTTATCGTACCGGTAATTTCTCCTTACAGGGAGCCACACTACTCCTTAAATATTATTGATTTACTGAAAAAATAGTTTAGTCGAATTTTAATAAGCTTTTGCTAAGTTACTATGTATAGGGGTAATGATACATTACTCGTATATGTACTCTGAGAAGCGATTTCCTTGTTCTTCTTTTGTCGATGCATTTCTTCACCCGCCTTGACCACGAGACCGAGCGCGAAGATGGGTACTACGTCAGTTTTGAAATATCCCTCGCCTTTGTAACCTACCATGAGGAGCTGACATAGCCTAGATCTTACGGGTATGCTGAGCTAAAGCCATCGCAAGATGACGCCGTATCCCCAGTAAAAAGTTCTTGGAGTCCCATAGGGTCTGTAGCAACATCGCCCTCAGTCTTGACGCCAATCGGCTTCCCATTATCGCGATCCGAAACTCTCACCCATTAACTGGAGTCGCCTTCAATTTGCTTCCCGACAGACTCATCAGATCGGCGGTGAGTATGAGTAGCTAACCTAATGCGACAGGAGATTTTGACAGCTAACACTCTCCCAGGCCCAAAGAACGGAAGATTAACCGTGACTGCTTTCCGGAAGTCGTTGTCTCGGACGACCTGGAGCCGGCGACATTAGTGAAGGCGGTCAATGGGTATGATCTGCCGGAAATGGCCTACAGTGTCACACCAGAGCTATCAAACCAGTTCATGGATATCTGTGATGGCATTGAGGTCGTGGCAACGCCAGAATTGGCTATCGAGACTGTGACGCCGTTACACCTGCTTGGAGATCAGCCCGATTGGATTGACTGTCCTTTTGCGAAAGACGCGCCATGACTCTGATAAAAAGGACGCCTTCCACCCTAACGCAGTAAGTAACCTTAACAAAACCCGGTCACAACGTCTAAAAAGCTTGATTAGTATACAAGCAGCCATTCTGCTCATAGCCACCGGGCCCGGGGCTGCTCTGCCTTACGCTACAAAATGGTGCTTCAATACAGAACATCATTGTGAAAGTTGTGGCAGCAGAATCGCCTACTGGTCAAAGGGGAAAGATATATTTGTCTGCAAGGCATCTCGGAGTTTGAGAAAGGCATCGAAACATTCCGGCCTGAACTAGGATCAATTCATAATAATCCCTATTAGTAATCATAATATACAGTACAGCTTAATCCTCTTTAAGGATGGTCGGAAAGAAGTGAGCAACCAGGTTTTCAGAGAAGGACGGCTCACTGATTGGTCAAACCAGATGAGAAGTGTAGTTGATGGAACAAGATCAACAGCATCGCAGCAACCCTAGATGAGGTGGATTATCAATTCTGAGTAATATAGCACTCTTACGCTCCAGCATCTAGTTTTTTAGGGATAGCAAATATCATGTTAATCTTGATTGACATACGGGACACGGTAACGTGGATGTTTGTGCTGGGATTGGAGTTGACTCTTATAAATCATTCCCGCTATAGTTTCAACTAGCTCCGAGCTTCAAATGTCCGCTTCCTATTTGTACTAATATATAGACCTGAATATTCAATTCTATTTGCACAACATGTATGTATTATTTGTATCTATTGTCGCGTGTTCATAATCGCTCTGGTTACAGGGCATGCAATGTTTGCGATACTTGTTTGTGACGTATGCCAATTAGATTAAGCATGTTAGCGACTGAAGTCCAACGATCTTTCAATGATCATCTGTAATGCAGCAGCGCGCCAGTCATCCTTTTCCACAAAACTTGTTGTGTTCCCATCGAACACTATGTTCCGGGGGTTATTTACGCTGTACGCAGGCCAGGCTGTCCGAAACGATCTCACTGTCAAAATGTGATAATTAGTAGGGGTCCCACTTGAAATTGTTCGATATGTGTAATACCTTCGTGATTATTGGGGGAATGCGTTGCAGCAAAGCTCATCCACATCCGACCCATCAAGTCACTTAACTTCTTGTATCTGTCTTCTCTCTCTAGAGGCTGAACATCAAAAGCATTCGATGGCATGCCGAGTCCCAAGATGTTGCCAAAGATAAATGCGATATCCTGAAAATGGGTGGCGCCAAGGTACAGCGGATCGGTGCCGCCAGGAATCGTGTTAAACCGGTAGCTGTAGCAAGGGAGCCCATGTCGAGTCCAGATTTCACACGTGTACCGCCGTCCAGCAATAAAAAGGGCATCCCCTATGTATCTTGCGGTGCGCAGGAATTGTTTACCGTACGGTGAGGACACTGTAAGGGTGTCATCCGATTGGCCATGTGTCGAGTTGGCACCCGGCTCGGGATAGGCTTCCAGTAGATCACGAATAGTTTCATTATTGGCCGTATGGATATATGGGTATTGCATGATGGAAGTACTCAGTTCATCGGTCGTGTTAACACCCCTGCCGGCGAAGATCTTACCCTCATCGGTATTGGCACCGATGAGCAGAGGGACCTTTACAAAACGGCCATTCGCAAGAGCTGTAGAGGTATACTCAGGGATGAGGGTTCCGTCTATGACTGGGAGGAATGAAAGATCAGTGAAGGCCAAGTTCAAAGATTCGAAAGGTGCGGCGCGCAGGCATTGTAGTTTGTCATGCGTATTTGTGCAGTTGGTTGCTTTCAGGACGCTCTCATACGCCCTCTCCCCCAGTGCAGCTGGCGTAAAGCTGCCAAAATAGTAGGGTCCGCCACTCTGACAAATGGCAGCACTAAACAGGCCGTCATCTCTTCCTCCATTGGCTAACAAGTGAAAGCCTACCGAGGCAGCACCGGCTGATTCACCTTGGATGGTGACTCTCCGGTGGTCTCCTCCAAATGCATTGATATTGTCCCGAATCCAATGCAGAGCAAGTCGCTGGTCCTGTATACCAAGATTCAGGAGACCTTGTTTGCTAACATCATTTCCAGCCAAAAAGCCCCATCCTTGAAGGCGATAGTTCATACTAACCACAATTGACGGTCGGCCAATTTGAACTGACTTCTTGACAAGGGCACTAACATTGTACCTGTCGTCACTGGAGCCTCCTTGTTGGAAACTGCCTCCGTATATGTAAGCCAACACAGGAAGACCGGCATTAGATTTCGTTCCTTCTGGTCGGACAACATTGATTGTCAAGCAGTCCTCGCTCTGGGGATATCTCGTCGCCATGTCGGAGGGGTCAAAAGGTAAGCTCAAAAGGTAGTTAATGCAGTGGGCGCCATATGTAGATGCATTAAAAGGCGTTGCCCAGGTCTCGTTTACGGGTTGAGGCGCATTAAAGCGAAGATTTCCGGTTGGAGGCTGCGCGAAAGGGATTCCTAAGAAAAGGTCTTGATTGAGGGTCTTGACATTTCTGCCAATAATCGTTCCGTTGCGGATGAACACAGTTGGCCCAGGAACTTCGTGCTTTGTTCCAGCTAGGGCTCCAGAAGTAGCCAGGAGCACGGCCGCACCTGTGAGTAGAAGCTGCATGTGGGACTTAAGAACGTTTGAATAAGTCTCAGAGAAATAAAGTATGGAGCACAAGGGATACTATGTAAATGTGGAAGGCACACTCATCCGTATTAAAGATCTCACCAGGACGCGGAAGTGTTTACCGTGCGGTATGACTACTTACTGGCTGCTTAGTTTATCTAACGTTAGTCGAGAGGTTTATAATCCATAATTTGTAAGCACGGAAAGACGTCTTCTCACCCTAGGTAGTGCATATCTTATCTCCAATCCTATAATCTAGGCGATGCTAGACTTCGGGCCTATACGGAACAGGACCAGGAACAGCCGAGACAGTAATATTACAGATCACAAGGATTACTCATGTTTCATCCTCATTTCGGGTCCCATAACCTAAAGCTTTGACGAACCAGTAATAATCTTGATATGGTGCTGCTGCTATTCCTGAGGTATAAAACGAGTCTGTACTAGGTTTATGTTGGCAGGTCTGCAAGGGGGTCACGATATTGCTATCTGTGTGTCAAAGCCAAAGGTGCGACTTGATGTAGTTGAATATTGCTACTTGAAGGAGGGGGAAAGTGACCCTTCCTCCTTTTACTCCTTTATAGGGGTGTGCTTACTGACTAGGGTATCTCCGAGACCGGAAGACCGAAGGTTGCGTGACTTCCGCTTCGACACTGTGCGCACCCACGTCTATCGCGCTCCACTTGCGTATATGAGCTGATTTCCTTGGTAATCCACTCTCATAGCCCTTTGTCGATAAACTGTCAGCAACCTATCTACAGCCTGGGACGGGTGGGGGCTCTGGTGTTGTCTCACATCGTGCTCAAAGCAAATTCTGCAAGATAGCCAGTTAAGACTGCGGCTGCCGGTATGTTTGCGTTTTTTTTAGCAGCGGACTCGATCTCATCTTTAGCAGCATTAATAGAAGTACGAAGGCCCAGAGCGTCGTAACGAGGAGCAAGGCACCAATAACGTGACGTTAGTCCGGGGGGGGGGGGGTATCAACGAACGCGCGTTGTCTCGTGACACGTTAGTGTCCTACAAGTGAACTGGAAAGACATCAGTCAATTCGAGATTAAGCTAGTAAATTACAAATACTAGCTGTGATATCATATGAAGCCCAAACCTTTGTTATATTTAGCATTACTAGATTGATAAGAAAGTATCTTCACATAAATAGGTTTTGAAGAATGGGGACGCTAAAGATATAAAAGAGACAGGCTACGAAACATAAACTTTTTAGATAATTACATACCCCTACCAGAAAGACTATTAGTACTATTGTGTATTATGTAGTGGTATAGTAGGAATTTCATAAAGGTAATATACTTCAACCTAATTGAACTTATAGGGTAAAACTGTCGTCAAATTTAGGACAACCTTAACTTGAACTTCAAGTCTAAAGATATATTCCTCCTAGCAATACACTTTTATCTTTTCTATCTCTACCCTAGCCCCTTAGCGGTATACATGCTTTCTCATTATCACTATTTTTAAATGTAGGTAATATCCACCTGTTTTCTTCTCAACTGTCTGTTATGGGCACCTCTACTAAGCTTGTCACGGTTACCGTACAACTGAATTTAATTGAGTACCTAAACTAGAGACATAATACTCCATTATGCCATGAAAAGGTGTGATAATCCATTCAAAATATTATGCTTTGCTGAAGCCAGTGCTGTTTTGTCCTATTTTACGATCAATGATGCAATTCTCTATCCTCTGGATCAAGGCAATGAGTGTATCCACGAGCCGCTTGGAGGAATTGAACTTCGGTGATGAGCGACCCACTGAGTAAGTTCGGCGCCAAGAGTCCTCTAGAGCCTAGGAAATGGCCTGCATTGGCATGCTTATTTAATCTCTAGAGTACAGGCTGTTACTACTGGTCTTCATGTGCCAAGCGCCGCGTATCTCTTCTAATATGAACAGTTGTGACCGATGAATTAAAAGGCACTTAGCTCCCACTCCAGAGCAGTGTTTCTCCAAACTCATATTCTACATTGCTACTGAATCCTTCGTCACATGCTCGAGCAGGCACATCCATGCAGATACCAGCGCTAGAATCAACTTTAGTAATAGACAACATAAAAGCGGAGCAATACTATACGCCACATTCAGTAGCATGCGAATATGGCCTGATATCAACTCGTTTATGCATTAGATGTCTTACTTTCAACTGCTTTATGCAGTAAGAAAGTTGGGCGCAGAGGCTGTGATTTCGAGTGCATGAATACGAACAAAGAAGGCCAATCAAGGAAGGTACTGCGAAGATTTACATGCGATTGTACAAGACCCATCACCTATTTCAAATTCTTCTAATACCTTTGTAGCCACTGCGTTCTATTTCTGATATTATTTATGTAATGCTATACGAATAGCACATAATTACGACGTGTTGCATACTCGGGTGTTTCCAGTTCTGGAAGTATTGGTATAATATAGAACTGACTTGAAGTAACTCATAGTGAAACTAATTAGTTGAGAATCTTATAAAAGTCTGGTATTCCTACTACAGTAAGTAACCATCAGCACTTCACATCTATCCAAAGAACTTCAACTAGTCTTCCTCTTTTCTCCACTTCCAATCATCTCTTCAAAACAGTATCACAATGCCAAGTCTCTCTCATCTCTTGTCAGGCTTGTTTGTAGCCACTCTCGCATTCGCGGGGCCTGTTGCCTTTTCTGAACAGGGAGGTGTCCTTTCTACGAGACAGAGTTCTAATGATGCATTTGGCGACACCGTGTCCGAACTCAATGCCAGAGGCTCCAAGAAGCCGTTCTACGCGATTGCTCATCGGTGCAATGACATTGGCGCTATTCAGCGCGCTGTAAACGACGGTGCCAATGCCATCGAGATGGATTTGTTTTCCGAAGGCCAGGATGGTTGGTGGGCTTCGCATGACGGACCAAGCAAAAATGGCAACAGAGCTAAGGCTATGTTCGATGCAATTGCTGGCCATCGCAAGGCCGGTAAGCCCATTACATTTGTGTGGCTTGATTTGAAAAACCCGGATGCGTGCGATCCTGCAAAACCGGCAGAATGGGGGTGTTCGATCGCTGCGCTAAGGGACATGGCGAGACAGGTTTTGGAGCCTCAAGGTGTGCGAGTGCTCTATGGCTTCTATGAAAACGAGCACGGCAACGCATATCGCCTTTTGCGATCTGGCCTCACTGGCAACGAGGCTCTGAACGTCGATGGCAGAGCAGCACCTCTGCAGCAATTCTTCAACGAAAATGGGCCATCTAGCATTCAGAAGCGTGTAGCTTCATATGGCTGGATGAGGCTGGGCGAAGGATTCGGCGATTGCACGGAGCCGGGTGATGCTCATTTGACATGTACTCAGCTGCGTCAGGAGGTCGCCAGCGGTAAATTTGGTAAGGTTTTCAGTTGGACAGCTGTCGTGGATCAAGTGCAATTGGTTCAGAAGCTGATGGGTGCGGGTATCGACGGTATTATCTATGGCTTGGATGGGTACCCTTACGGCGGCAGCGCGACTCAAACTCTTGCGCAGATCCGTAGCTCGCTCGCACAGAACGGCGGGTATAAATTTGCTGATATTAATGATAACCCATGGTAGTCTGCGCCATGGATGTAAGGCGAAGGTTCGGAGACTTCTGAACCCGAGTTGAAGAAATGGCGAGTGACTGGCAAGGATATCACGGTGGACATAGAAGGTTGGTATGAGAATCACATTGGTGCTATAGGCTCCAGACAGTAGTTTAGATTTCCAGGGATCAATTTTCGAATTTACTGGGAGATTTCTCTTCTAAAGGATGATGCGGCGCATGGGGGTGATCGCATGCATGAAGGTGAGGGGTAAGATATATTGAGATAAGAACCACAGCATTTTGGAGACTCGTAGACCTTTTCCATGTAATCACTTTCGTCTTGCAACTGCTGCCTACTACGGCTCGATACTGGAACGAGTGCCCCAGCACTCTGGGATCCTCACTCCAGAGTACTGGTCGAAAGCGGGTAGGAAAATACTCCCAAGCCAAACATGCCTTTCAAGATCCTCTTCCGGGCCATCATAGTTCATATCATAGTATTTGCCCCTACTTGCCAGATCTGCATCCAGAAGCATTACCCAAAGCTCAAGTAATTGGCCTGTCTGTATCCTGTCCCAGCCCCAGCCGCCATCACTCTCTGTCCAGTCGTAACCAACAGCCTTGATAAAGTATTGATTATGCGAAATACCTTTCAGTACTGCCTCATCGGCAACAAGTGCGAAAGAAAAATCTGACCATTTCGGATTCTTGTCCCTGTCAGGTTGCTCTTTCACGCAAACCTCTCGTATGCCGTGAATATCCAGACCATCGAGTAATAATGGATCCTCTCGAGCAGTAAGACGAAATTGTTCTTTAAACAGATTCAGGTGGATCATGTAGCGACCTTCCTTGCGGTAGCAGCCTCGCTTCCAGTCCTCGTCACTCTCCATAACTTCTTTATCATCATAATAACCAACAGTGAGACGTGTTTGCCGTCTCAGTGCGTCGAGAAGAGTGTGCCAATGCTTATCCGAATCCTGACCGTAGTACGTACGGTAGATAGTGAAACCCCAGGTTCGGTAATACTTTAAATCCTCAGGATTGAAAACGTTGAGTCGGCGATGCTTAGGCCTGAGTTCTTTTGGTGGTGACGACCAGAGGGATGAAAGTATCGCTGAAAGAGGTGTTGCCATTTTAGTGAGTTGGGTTGGGGAGTTTGCTCAAGAGTTAAGGAATGAAACAGACGAGAAATTGAATTGATGAACACGCAAGGGTTTTGTCAACCCGTACCCGCTTAATGTATTATCTCGCATATGATTATATTATGTACATACAGTAGTATATCAAGCCATTCGGTGCGCATAACATCTCGATGAAGGACATCCGTTTGGATTAAGCCACTCTGAGACAAGTATTCAATCTAATATACCTACTATAATGAAACTAACTATACTTGATCATGGTAGTCTTATTGTAACCTTATTGAATTTGAGATACTGTTGCTTTTCGGTCTGTGTAGAGACCTCTATTGTTGATATTTCTATCGGTTTTATCGGGACAGCTGGATTTCTTTTTCGAAATGCTACCAGACTTCACATAAATATTTCATTATAACTCAGTGATTAATATCCATACTGATATAGACATAGTGGCATATTAGGATCGTGCTATGATAAATCCTACAAATAGATATAGCATAAGGGTGAGCCACTAAGAGTGTTGAGCGCGTCGCCGATGGAAATCTTTTGTGCATTGACTCCCATGTTGAGGGGGTCTGATTTGAGCGCGTCTCTGCTGGGAGGAGTGTTGAGGATAGTGATAGTACCAGCAATGTCCTTAGCCTGCTTGGGGTGGAGAGCTTGCCAAATCCAGTAGATGCGGTCGACCATGGAGTGGTGAAGGAAGAAGACTGGATCGTTTGGCGAAGAAAAGAGATCTGATGAGTCGCCGCCCATAACGAAGTGGCCAGCGGCGTGAAGGCCTAAGAATCCATCGGCAAATCGACCTTGGAATTCATCCTGCATGGCCTTGATGCTATGCGAAGCGTCGCCAAGGGTGATGTTATAAAGGTTGGGAAGGGTCATCCAGCTATCGATGGCGTAGTGGCTCAGATCCCGAAGGAGGCAACGAGGGTTATACTCAAGAGGAGTCTTAGTGGCTTTCATTCCGTCCATACCAGGAGAAGGGGGACCTAGGTTTGCAGTGGCACCAGCAAACGGACCGGTCTTGATACAGCCGCCACCCCCACCACTGGGTAGGTTGATATTTCCCTTGCCGGCGACGGACCCATTATGTTTGACGTACTTTCCATCGCCGCTCATACTAGTATCAGAGCCATCAAAGACGGGGTTGGTGGAAAAATCGCCAGTCTCGAACCAATTCCAGTACTACAGTCTTTTATGAGCCTGCAAGTCCGCCTGCCGAGAGGGAGATGCACTTACCGGCTGGGTGCCCTTGTAACCGCATTCATCTTGGAGGGCCTTTTCATATGCCCAAGTGAAGTATCGATGCCAGGTGAAGAAGTTGCCCTAACATACAAGTTAGAGGTAATTAGAAGCTCGCAAATTACAACTCTTACTGTTCCGTGAATACTGAGGGTCTGGTTGATATGCACGGCGACAAAGTCATCATATCTGGTTCGGGCACCAGGTGCGAAAGTCGGGTCCGCCTTGGAGGGCTTCTTACGGAGACATAGCACAGCATTGATATAATCCTTTTTCTCCTTCCGGGAGAGTGATTTCCTGCATTGTTAGGATCATGTAGCGACCTGGAGACATCCGATCGTAAACTCACCAATCACGACGTACAGCGGCGTTGGCGATTGTGCATTTCTTGCGGCTGGATCTCGTTGTGAATTGCACCTCGGTACTTTCCAACTGAGTCGTCGCCTTGTCGTTGAGTTCCAGTAAAAAGTCGCTGGCGGATGGCTCAGTGGGTGCGGCAGCCACAAACCAAGAGGTGCTTAGTACCGCAGCGAATATTCCAGAGGAGATATGCATATCCACTGATTCTTTTTCGTATTTGGCCTCAGTGATTCTGGGATGGAAGAGATAGGAGGATGAGATAAATACGAAAATGAAAAGTTGAGCTGAGGTGAGACCTAATGCAAGAGAAGTAACGGATAATCAATCGGCAAATATTCCGGTAAAGATTGTAATAGTATATTCTGTGATGCACGAGGGGAGCACGTACCATTCAACCCCTGCTAGCTAAGCCGGAGCCAGCCCTATCGGTAATGTTACGCCGCAGCCTTCCACTCATTGACGGAATTCAACAGGACCAGTTCCACCGGTCATGGATTCGATATGCCGGACCGAAATATTTTATCACCGAGGTTAGGCACCGTCGACTTAACTGGAGGGTAGGCAGATGGGGTTATCATTGCTCGGTATGAACCAACAACATTTTTGCCATAAGTCATTCCATGATCAAACTGCAAAACATCCTATTGAGCGAAATTCAATTAAGTCCCCTTACTAGGAATGGATTCTCAATGCGGGAGGTGTTGAGAATGAATTTTAACCGAACACGCTTTGCAGCACACTGGGATATCAAGCCTTGCCAACCCGTAACACATCATGCAAGAGACAACCAACAACCAACTAACAAAAGCTCACAGCCGGCAACCAACAGATAATTAATACATGCCAAGGATACTGGCCAACATGCATTCTGCTACTGTATTATTTACCTTTAATGACCGAAATCATCCAGGTGACAGACTCCTCGACCAGCTGGACACGACCGACTGTCTGCCTATCTCGCACCTCTGATAGAAGCAGTCTTTTCTCTTGATGGTTCAAGATTCTTTTATTCACGCTTCTTGGATGAATCTTCTCGCAATACTGGCAATATGTCTGCTCCTCCCCCACAATTTGTGGTAAATCAAAATCCCGAGCGGGTAGCACAATCACAGGCGGCATTAATCATCGGGATTATCGCCACGGTAAATACATTGGCACTGGCAGTCGTAGCCGCGAAGACATACAATAGACACACCTGGCAATCTCTAAGGCTCCCAGCGCGGAAGATGCGCTCATGGTCTTAAGTGCTGTAAGTTTTGAAATTGGCAATTGGTCGCTTTTTCTCTCAGTCGTTGGCTGGCTTTCACAGAGTCTCAGCAAAGCAATTTCTAATCGTCTGATTCAGTGCACAGGGCTTGCAGGCACAATAATCCTCTTTTTGCAAATACCTTATGGCCTAGGTAATCATGCCGACACGATCGAGCGAACCGACTATGCCATCTTCAACGAGGACAGCTTCATCCACACGGCAGTCCCTCTTCTCGGGGGCATCGACTTTCTCAAGATCGCAATCGCCCTCGAACTCATCAAGTATAACGGCAATTCTTAGCGCTGGTACAATATCACCCTCAAGTGTCTGTTTGGTCAGTTCTTTTCTCCAATATTCCAATATAATAAAGTAGTGGACTGACTGGACTTGTACAGGTTCCATGGTTGCATATTCGTTCGAGGCATGGATATAATTTATTCTCTTCTGTAGGCCCATTGCGAAATAATGGGATAGATCACTCGAACGGTCTTGCTACCCCGTATCGGTGTTCATTCCATTCGGCCTAGCTAATTCTGGTGAGTAAAACGTAATCTTTCCATATTTAGGGACGAATTCTTATTAAACTAAATAGCCTTAAACAATTTTACTAATATTGCTTTCGCTGCCTTGCCAATACCGATTATCTAGTCTTTAAAGATGCCGCTGAAGACTCGTATCTATCTTATCGTTATATTAAGCATCAGGTATATGTATGCATATACTTACTCGAGTATTTACATATACCAAGCTAACATTTTCAAAGGGCCGCCGCCATTGGTATAATTAAGGCTGTTTCACAGATGAAGTATAGTCCAACAGGTGACACAACATAGCAGGTTTTATCAGACATTAACCTCATTATGAAACTTACTGAGACCTCCTATAGCCTTTACGATATTCAATTTTGGGGCCTGTAAGTACATACCAATAATTCTACTGAAACTTACGAACTTGCATTCTTATAGTCTCCAGCTCAATGTTGGTACCATTGCGGCTTGCGTACCCTCTCTCAGGCCCTTGCTAAAGAACGTAGTCCGATTGAAGTCACTGCCACCGGCATATGGATATACGAACTCGGGGCAATGCCAGCGCCGTGTTCCTATTTCTGCCATCGGCAGAGTTAGTGCTAGAATATGCTCAGGAGGTTCACAGGCAGAACATGAGCTGAATGATCAGCAGAATCCGAGAAATGACCAAAGCAGAAGGGCAGATTACGGCGATATAGCTTTCAGGTTTGATAATAGCGGCCAAGTCGCAATTTTAGACACAGACAGGTTAGAAAAGATGAATTAATACAGATTGATGAGCTGAGCTTACCATAAGAAATGATAAGGCATTCTTCTCTCAAGTCAGGTGATTATTAAATCTTTGCCCGATAACCTTACTGCAATATAGTCCTTCAATATCGCACATAGTGATACGTATCATGAATTAGTAAAAGGATTAGGCTGGGAGTCAGGCGTCGCGAAGGTAATGGGCAGTCAAAAGGAGACGTCAATCCAGGCCTACAAGACCAGAAAAAGGAAGACGTTAGGGATCAGGATTCTTTTAGTGTTGTGCTCTTGAGGCTCTTAGACCTGCAACAGAGTCAATACTGTTCAAACGCAACCTATGCCATCTTGACGAATAAGAAAAAGAAAGACAAGGAGATAAAATATATGAGTTAACATGCTTCCTCATATCGCTCTGGATACCTCGATGTATAGTATGATCGTATCCCTAAGGGTGTACAAGGCCGAGACGAAAGGTTTGCGTGAGTAAGGGGTAATTCGCCATCGTTTCATATTTTCTGTGTGAAGAGAAAAGGCTGAACACGGCTATAACTACACGATCAGGTTGCTCTTTGGGTTCGGATTGGTGCTGGGTGGGTCATATTTCCCATCTGGGGACTTGTTATTCCTGCTGCAATTGCCACACTTGTCGATGTTACCAAGGACTTTCAAGACTTAATGGAGTAGGGTCAATCTGCCTCCAAGGAGGCTTCACAGATCCAGAACCTTATCAGAACGACCGCTACAATGAAAAGAAACTTAGCCCTTCCCTAGAGGGTATGGAAAAGACACTAGCAGCTCTCAAAGAGCTCCAGATTAAGTTCGCGAGCCAAGCTCATTCGTTCGATGTGGCTGCCACGTCGTGCACTGACGAAGTTATGGGCCACACGCAAGGAATGGCTCGAGGAATGGGTTGACACTACGACCGAGAAATGGAAACATGTGAGTGAGAAAGTTCCGGAGGGTGGCTGGGCGAAACGAGTTGAGGCAGATTGCAAAAACTATCCAAAAGTTCATAAAACACAAAGACATAACAATTGCCCCGACCTGAAGAAAAGGGTGACCTCAAGCAATCGGTTTTACATCATAGTCCAGATTTTTCGCATTTTTATCAACACGAGAATAGTACTATATAACAAAAATAAATCGTGAAACTACAGTCTAGGGTAGTTTGTGATGCAACACCCTCACTGCTGTCAATCGTTGTAAACCCACACCTATCTTATGAGAGGAGATTTTGCTATCAGTGAAGTTCCCATAGGAAGTAGACTAGCAGCTGGCAATCTTAATATTTTTCACCTAGGAAATCTTTTTGTGTAGAAAAGAAGTTGGATTTTAGGTTTCACTGTTCCTTCTCGGCAACTGTTTGTAAGCGAAATGTTTAGACGAAGCTCCCACTTTTGTTATCGCAATTAAAGTACCCACATTCAATATCGATTACCCTTGACGCGGGCTCTTTAGGCAATGCCTTGTCTGTCTAAAGCACGTACCAAACTCCGCGGGTCTGATCAAGAATCCAGTACAATCCATCTTTCTCGGAAATTACGGATATGTCTTGTGGGATTAGAGGGTGCCAAGCCAAGTCCAGCAGGGTGCTTACGGAGTGTACTACTGTCTTTAAGCATCATATGCAAGAACAGGGGCCTCCCCCCGCCCCAAATCTCGGGGAACGTCTTGCAGATGTCTGACCCTCTTTCTGTGCCAGGATGACAGCTCTGAGATCCAGGGTCCGTTGTGTGGAACCAACAATAATTGATGGTTATCTCCGTTCGCTTTTCTTTCGTCTTCCCCCCTTCATCCCGACCCAAATTCTACTCTACCCAAGGAGCGCCTGTCTCATCAGAGAAACTTGAAGACAAAGCGCAGAACAGGCGTCATGTCTTTGGCAAAGTACTTTTACTGGCACTTTGTCGCTATCAGCTTGTTGGTAGCGACAGCGGCATGCAGTTCCCAGGACTCTTTTCGTGATAGATGTCTGGCCTTCAAGCCCGCGCGATTTATCCGCAACTCGACCTTGACGCGTCAGGAATTTGTCTCGGCTGATACCACATTGGATTTATCCGATAATGTCTCATCCTGCAACCGCCGCTCCCAGCTTGTCACAGTCGACCTCTGCCGCATTGCTCTACAGATCCCTACCTCAAAACGGTCCAGCATCAGTTTTGAATTATGGCTGCCTCGTGAATGGGAAGGAAAGCGATACCTTGCGACTGGCAATGGCGGCGTTGATGGATGTAAGCTGCCGAATGCGCATGATAACAATGAAGCTAAACAGACAACCTAGGTATCAAGTATGAAGATCTCGGATATGGTACATCGCATGGTTTCGCAACAATGGGTACCAACGGTGGCCACAACGGCACCACAGCAATCACTATGTTGAACAATCCCGACGTTATTAAGGACTTTTCTTACAGAGCGTACGTAATTCCGTCATCACCACAGGCACACCAGCTGACCGTCTCAGTCTTCACACAGGCACCGCATCGGCTAAAAAGCTGATCAAGTCTTTCTACGGTAAGACTCCTGCGAAGAACTATTATATCGGTTGTTCGCTGGGCGGTCGAATGGGGATCAAGGCCGCGGAGGAATACCCTAAGGACTACGATGGTATCGTGGCTGGAAGTCCTGCTGTCGACTTCAACAACCTTCAAGGACAAAGAGCCATGTTCTACCCCATCACAGGCGATGCAAACTCCGCAAACTACATACCTCTCACGACTTGGACTGGCCTCATTCACGACGAAGTCCTTGCACAATGCGACAAGATAGACGGTGTTAAAGACGGCATCATCGAGGTTCCAGAGAAGTGCTTTTTCAACCCCAAAACTCTTCTCTGCAAAGGCTCGCAGACCAGCAAATGCCTCAACTCGGCCCAAGTAAAACAAGTGGAAAGGATCTACGCTCCGTACACCTATCCTGACGGCAAACTCATCTTCCCGCGCATGAACCCTGGCAACGAGCTGCAGACAGTTTCCAAGCTCCTCGCCGGAAAGCCCTTTGACTATTCGGTGGATTGGTTCCGCTACGTCGTATACAACGACCCGGAGTGGAACGCCAGTACTTATAGCGTCAACGACGTTCGAAAGGCCGATAAGCTAAATCCATCTGACATCCGCACCTATCCCAAGTCGCTTCCAGCCTTCAAGAAACGCGGCGGGAAACTGCTCAGCTACCACGGCGGGCAAGATAACCAGATCACCCAGTTCAATACTCATCGTTTCTGGGATCGCATGGCGGCATCCGACCACAGTTTGCAAGATTATTACCGCTACTTTCCCATATCAGGCATGTTCCACTGCAACACAGGCCCTGGTGCCTGGGCAGTGGGACAGGGCGGTGGTGCTCCCGCTGCGGGAGTTCCTTTTGAACCCGAGTACAACGTGCTGGCGGCTATTGTCGCGTGGGTCGAGAAGGGACATGCACCCGAAAGTTTGACTGGTACCAAGTTTGTCAATGATACATACACCGAGGGGGTTGACTTTCGCCGCAAGCATTGTCTGTATCCCAAGACGCAGACATACGTTGGTGGGGATCCCAAGAAGGTTACCAGTTGGCGATGTAAATAAGTGCAATCACTTGATTACAAATACGTGATTACAACTAAAGAGGTGGCGGAATCAGTAATATTAATAGATCATACATATGGATAATGTTCGAATACCTTGAATTATTGAGAATATCGATCTCAATTGAAGAACCCCAATGTACCGAATGCCATTGCCTCGGTCTACTGTTAAAACTGCGCGTATGTTGTGTCGTCTGTCCTTGTGCGTCGCTTGATGATGAACAGCTCTAACTGGTGGATTATCAGTCCATCGGACAGCAGAGATTTTGAGTTTTGAAATCAGACTTACAATGGCTCGACCCTTGTTCATAAAACATGCTTCGGCACGCGCCGCAACAGGAGACCCAAGTCCAAATTTCGATTAAATATTCTGCAAGCTTTCCAAGTGGCGCGGTACATAGCCGATTCATTTTTTCTCATGAACCAACACCATTCGGAGGATCACGCCCCGTATATGCGCACTTGCGGCGCAGCCTGGCCATGAAGCGAAATTAATGGATGTGACAGCGTCGAACCCTATATAGAGGGTCATGACAGGGGGTTCGGGGCATTTCGTCAAGCCTCGTTATGGGCAAATAACAGTATGTCATGTTGTCGTAGCTGTTGAGTCTCACTAAATATTTATTCAAGACTGAAAGTGATCTCAGTATCGAAATTCATCAGGTCCATAAAACTAATACCTAAGACCGTGCAAAGCGGTATTCTAGGGTCTTTGAAGGCGGTGGATACCAAGTATGCAGGGGGAACTGTGCCTCCCTCATGTATACAACCTTGAGCCGACAACATAAACAACCCTTGTTTTGTTGTAGTATTTGCTGTTCGTACCGGCTCCGTACGTTCCTATCTCGTTTGGTCCGCGTAAAATTCAATTATTTACCGATGAGCCCGACCAATCAACAAGTTAGAAATTAGAGTGTATGTAGTAACAGAAATTCCAACAACGGCAAGGAAGCCGGCCAGTTTTAACTGCCTTGTCACCTGGCTCTCCTCTTTTCAAGGTCGTACGGCGTCTGGTCTTGTAAGCATGGTTGGCAGTTGAATTAAAGACACCTCTTGCCCCAGATACCCGCTTTGCTCTCTGTGAAAGATGCCTGCGTCTGTCTTGGTTCAACGGCCATGGTAGAGTATTACCAAGGACCCAATAACTCGGCCCAGCTTAAGGCTGTGACAATTACTTTACCGATTATTGCAGCTTTTTTTGTTACTTGGAGAATATCATGGCGAGCAAGGAAGAGAGTTATTGTGATTTCGGATTATTTATTGGTTCTTGGCCTGGTAAGATACTGCGTCTGCTTCGATACATGCTTAATACTGACACTGACGTAGTGTCTGAGCTTATGTCTTGCTGGATTCAATTTGGACCGTAAGTTTCGTGTCTCCCTCGCAAACACCCACTGAGGCAATAAACAGCGTACTTCCGATGGGGATATGGATATCACAAAGCCGACTTACCGCCCGAGATTCAGAATGCTCTCACTCCAAAGATTGTAGATATATGCAATGCTTTCTACTCTGTTTGTTTTGTTACTAACGATCACAGTGCTTCTGGCTTAATCAAATTTTCTTCAAGGCTACCGCAGGTGTTATAAAGCTCTCGATCTGTACTATATATATGAGCATCTTCAAGGACCCCGTCTTGTTGCGAACGAGAGTCGCTCGATACTGCAACTTTGCGCTCATGTGTATCATCGCCGCCTATTACACTTCAGGCAGCCTGGTATCAACCTTTCAGTGCAATCCTATTCGCAAAGCGTGGCTCAAGGATGTGGCCGGAGAGTGTATTGACAACAACAAGTTCCGCGTGGCAAATGCCTATATCAATCTCATCACCTCTGTTCTACTCGTTGTTTTGCCTTTTCCCGTTTTGCTGCAGACAAATAGGCGTAAAGAGACATGGCAGTTTCTCGGACTTATCGCCATCGGTCTGTTGTGAGTTCATCAACTTCTGCTGGCAGCCACTCCAAAGCTGATATACTAGACATACGGCCTGTGCTTTATCTCGAGTGGTTTTACTCTATGTACCTAACCCAGGAGCCTCGAAGGATCCCCATTGTATGTTTTCCCCCCTTGTTTCTCCACCATTTCATAACACTACCAGGGTATAATACAACCCCAAACACCCTCGCCATGTCGGAGATCTTTACCGCCGTTATTGTTGCCACGATCATGACAATGCGACCCTGTTTTCTGGTCTTTGCTCGTGGCGTAGCGTCCACAATTACGGAGGCATCAAATTCGAGAATTACCACCAGTCGGTTCACGCGGTTCACGGAGACTGAATTAGATACTCTAGCATCACCGACTAATGCCCACTACCAAAAAGCTGGCCGCCAAAGGTTGAGTGAAAGGGAAACCGCAGTCATTAGAGAGCCATGTACGGTTGAGCTATACACAAGGGAATGTAGTACTGAGAAGCTATTTGTATCCGAGTAGGGTTTTCTTATTAATGATATACCTATAATACTGCAAGCATTGTTACCAAGTATTAAGATAACCTGATTATTTGAAAGAGTACTTGAGAGTAGTTATAAACTTCCATCTATTAGCTTGTCTAATAATAGATAGAGTGATAGATTAGGAAAGAGTTATGAATAATACAGCCTTATAGGTTTGTGCATGTCATCTCTAGCTTACCTTGTTTCATACTAGTTGATCTCAATCTCATCATAGACCTAAAAGGTTAGTGGGCAACCTTGATGGATTTGAGATACTGTTGCTTTTTTCGGTCTGTGTAGAGATCTCTATTGGTGATATTTCNCTTTTTTCGGTCTGTGTAGAGATCTCTATTGGTCATATTTCTGTGGATTTGATTGGGACAGCTAGATCTCTTTTTTGAAGGTGCTACCAGGCTTAATATTAATAAATATTTACCTTATTAATTAACTATTTTTTGGTGTATTTTTTGGCTATAACCTTCAACTTCATCAAGCTTAGGCTTTCCAAATCTCTCAATGTTATCAACAATAATGAATTAACTATAATATATTAAGTAATTAAGAAATAACTAATTGAATAAGAAGAAAAGAAATCAAAAGAACAGTAACTCTTTTACTTATCTGACTATTTCACTTATCATATTACCATACTAATAACTTTAAAATGCTTATAAAGAAAAAGACTTTTCTTACCGTAAAGCTAGTAGGAGAAAAGCAGGGTAAAATTTATATCAACTATCTAGTATTACTAAGTACCTCCCATCTCTGTGTCCTCATCCTTGATGTCATCAAAGATTTTAGGGTTAACCCTGCCTTGACTGGGATTCAGATCCAGCATTTCCTCAAAATGCTTCATGTTGTCAAGTACCGCTTTCGCCAGATCATCGCTTACGCCATCCAAAATCGCTCGTGCTTCGCTGATCTGGGCCCTCGTGTTTGACTTGAACTTCTTCGACATGAAATCGAAGAAATCCGTGATCCATTCCACCCAGTAGTCGGCAAGCTGTACCTTCTCGAAGTCCGGTTTGTTTTTGTACCTTTCGTTGTAGACATTTTCGGCAAATTTGAAGTTCAAATAAATGTCCTTCATGGTCTTGCTGAATTCCGTTCGACATCTGTTTATGTAGATGAAGGCACTGAAGCCGTCACGAATTCGGTTCACTACTATCTCTCCGCTTTTCTGGATGTCTTTATCCGACATTCCCTTCTTCCTCTCCAGGTAGCCCCTTAGTGACGACGCGCCGACCGTTCGATCTCCCTCTTTACGGAAAATCTAATTACGTTAATGAGCGTGTAATAGATGACAGAAATACATAGGAAACAATAAAGTTCTGAAAAGCAGTACATATAAAGATAGGCGGAGAGGAAAAGGGAGGGAAGGAGTGAGGAAAGAATAAGACGGAACTATTCAAAAGACTTACTTTGTTTTTGGCATCATTGATAGCTTTCTCAACCAGCACAAAGGCCTTGTCATTTCTCTCACTTCCGAGGCACTCGAACGCGCGGTCCATGATCCATGATAATTGGTAACTACCACCTTCGCTTCCAGGAAGATCAGGTACACCGGGTTCCAGTGCCAGATCTACTTCGCTCATCCTATCCCAAAAGACCATGGGTATGGGCCCATACTTGGACTTAACACCAGATTTAAGCCTAGCAAATTTCGTTAGCAAATGCCATCAAGAAGTATATAGATTCTGGGATGATCCAAACTCATACATTCCGAAGGCTGAAAGAGCAAAGAACCTGATAAGAATGTTTTTATCGATAACATGCTCAACTAGATGAAGCAGTCAGCACCAATCTTGTTTCAAGAGACACGAGGGAGAAGAGTGCGCACCCTGTATTGGCCAAGTCCGAGGGTCGTCATATGATCTAACCGCGAGGATAGGGATCTAGCAATCCTTCCGGAGCCTAATCTCAAACACTCTTTTGAGGAGCGGGTTGTCTGGATTTTTCTCCTTGATTCCTTTTGCGGTAGGATTCTCCTTGGGTTAGTGTCCGATACTAGCTAGCTGGGTAGTTGGAAATAACTCACTGTAGGGATCTCGACTTTGTAGTCATTTGCTGCTGAGCTATCGTCCGGGTCCTCGACGACAATATAGACCGGTGCTCGAGGTTGTAGTAAGTGGCTGCGATGGTGATGGTGGTGACGATGGTGATGATGGTGATGATGCGGATGGAAAAGTTGGTTAAAGTGGCGGCCAAACAAGTTAGCATGGCGGCGCGTGTTGGCGCTGCTGTCACCCTCGTCATCGTCATCGTCCAAGCACTTTCCATTCACGTCGCAAACGGCATAAGTACAGTTTAGAGTACCTGACTTAGGGCTGTAGTCTTGTAGAGCCCAGGCCCCAATGACCTTGGCCCAATACGCGGGATGACACAGGATGTCGCGGGCAATCTCCGAGGGCCCTTCCCATTCAAAGAGCCAGTTTGCTCGGATGTAGGCGCTGATATAGGTGATTTGCAAGTACTTGTAACGGGCCCGCTCCATAGCATTGTTCCAGATTTGGCGCATTTGGGGCAAGAGGGTCGCAGGGCCTGCGACGGCGATGAGATCGGTGAGAATGTCGTGAGGCGTGACAAGCGTGATCTTGCCAGCTCGGACGACAAGGTCTGTTGATGACGACCCACGCTTGAAGACCTTGGCGGGGTTTGGGCAGGTCTGGTCCTCGACCCATTCAGCCATAGCCTCCTTATAAGCCGCGAACTTCTCGTTGGGAACCAGCTCCTCGTGGGAGTAGGTCGTCTTGCAGCATGTGGCCTGTCCACCGATACCAGGGCCAGCACAGAGGTGAGTCTGGGTGTCTAGAGCGACACGCACACGATCGCTAGGGCATCCACTACGACAGAAACCGTCAATCTTCTCGTCGTGGGGATAAGCGCCAATGTCGCGTTTGACCTCGCAATCGATAAAGCGCATATCGGGATCAGTCTTGCAACAGTAATTCCGCGCCTGGACGCCGATGATGGGAGTGCCGAGATCGTTCTTGTTATTATTGCACTTACCACCGCCCGACCCCGAAGACGAACTGGCTAACGGCCAACTCCAATCGTTGTCCATTTGTCTCTACTCACTCATTGTTCAGTCTACGAAACCACCAAAGGACGACAATGGTTGCCATTAGCCGTCTCGTTTCTGTGCTGGGCCTGTGCCTTGGTACCAATGCGGCGTTCACTCTCTACAATGCTACCGACCTCGAGAACAAAAACGTCGGCGATGCGTGCGTGAAGGCCATGTCTGCAAATATTGATTGTCCCGCGTATATACGCTCCTTTTCACAGAAGAGCTATCATGGATCACTTGGCAACGTCACTCTGACGGGCGAGATTTGTACTAGCACTTGCTCCGCATCGCTCAAAAGTTGGTTCAATACCGTTGTCAGGGTTTGTGCGGGTGAAAGGGTTGGAAACGGAGTGCCTCAGTTCTACGGCGGCTACATCTGGGCCGGCTGGAATGAGACTTGTGTCAAAGATCCCGAAACCAAGAAATACTGCAATGGTGAGTTTCACTGATGATTCAATCAAGTATAACGCTAACTAAGTCGTGTTTGCTTGCCAGACATCATCGATGAGTTTAAGGAGCTGAAACAAGGAGAGGAGCAGCCCCGTAACGAGGTCTGCCATATTTGCAACCGCCGCAAACTCGAAATCATGCAGTCCTCATCGTACTCCGTCTACAACCACTTCTACCAGTCCGAGCTGAAGAAGGTTTACGAGAAATGCGGCGGCTCGGGTCCAACTGAGATCCCACCGCCACCCATTATCGACGAAAAACGCGAGAAGTTCTGCTTAACCAAGAAGTACTACACAACCAAGGAGAACGATACGTGTGACTCGATCGCCAAGGTCAACCCAGGCGTCGCTGGAGTCTTTTTGTATATGGGTAACCAAGAACTCATTGCTGACTGTCGCGAATTATCTGCGGGTATCAAGCTCTGTCTGCCTATGACGTGCCCTGTCCACGTGGTCCAGCCCGACGATACTTGCTGGTCCATCGAGCGGGCGAACGATCTTAGAATTGACGACGTTGAGTACTTCAACTCGTGGGTCAGGTCTGATTGCAGCAACCTGCATAAGGCTACTGACTTCTACGGCAAGCCTATATGTATTGGAGCCTTTGGAGCCAAGGAAGCCGGTTCCTGGCAGGCTTCGATTTTCCGCACCCAGGATCCGTCTGACACTGGCCCCAGCATCCAGTTCAGCAGCGCGAACGGCCCTGTACCTCAGCCTAAAGCCGTGGATGAATGATGATCAAGAACGATTGTCATCCACCAACATATTCCAGAACCCTTAGATAACTATCTTTGAGTACTCCCAATCATCATCGACTCATGTCTATCTGGATTAGATATCAATGTGCCTACCACAGGGTCTGAAAATAGTACGAGTGAGCTGAATTCAAATTAACAATGGCAAAGGATTATCTGTGCAGCTCCATCATAATCATAAAATGCATCTCAAGCGCAGTCTGCAAGGAACAACAACCCTTGCTCACGAGTCAGTAGCCCCGCTACAAGCAGAAAGGCGATTATGCCAAAGACGGGCCGGTCCTTGGCAACTTTAGGTTGAAAGTAAAATCAACCAGTAATTAGCGCAAAAACAGCCAACAGCGAGCCCAGTAGTCTATACCCCGACCCAGTCGGCCTGGCCCGAAAACGACCCGCCTGCCTACGGAGTGACCCAAACATGTGATTCACGCTACGTTAAAGTTATGAGACCCTTGTTGAAATGGGACCAGATGATGGACAAGGACCAACACGCTGGATAGCTTTGCCTGTCTGCGTCTTGACATGGTAGTGAGGAAACGTTACTAGCCAAGGGAAATTTTTCTTATCCACCACGCGGTGGAATACTCGCTTGCGAGACCACGCCAATCCATGGCTTCTCATGGCTCGACCACGAGATGGGGCGGGTCCATTCGGGAGCCGAGCCCGGTTGTGACAAGCCATGATGGGCAGCTCGTATATGTCGGCTCGCTCGATTATCGGGATCACAAACGCGGTCAGAGAACGGCCAAGGGTCGGAACCACGAACATGCGACCAACGACCAACAGGCCGCAACAACACTTGAGTTACGATCCTCTTCATGCGAGGCGGGCTATCAATATTTAATAGGACCGCCCGCTAAATCTTAGAGCATTACTACATTGCTGGAGTCATCGCCTTCTTTCAATCCCTGCCCGATCACTTCACGATGCACATCTCTTGTCTCATCACTCAGGGCCTCTTGGTCGCTGGCATCTCTGCTTTCAGAGGCCACAGGTTTCGTCGCCAGGTGAATCCTAACGGCTCTACCGACCCTGGTATCGCATCTGACTGCACCTACTACTCTACATATTCCAACAAGGCCATCAGCTGCGAGAGGTGGGTTGCGCCCTTCGGAATGACGGTAAAGGAATTTGCGGAATATGTACGTGTCACGTTGTACTTATCGTCCTAGCTCTGGTGGCTAATCTTTCTATTCCGACGTCTAGAACCCTACTGTTAAGGATGACTGCTCCGGGATCCAGGTCGGCCACTCTTACTGTGTTGAAGTAAACTTTGGTGATCCCCGTGTTACGGACAAGCCCAAAGCGAGTTCGACCCAGGAAGCTGAGCCCGAGCCTACGGAGGACCAGAAGCCCAGTCCTACCCAGGAAGGTTTGATCGACAGTTGCACTTCCTTTTACAAGGCAAAGAAGGGAGACACCTGTGCCAAAATCATTGCAGAGTACAAGACTTTTGACTTTGATGAGTTTTTCAAGTGGAATCCCGCTGTTGAATCTGACTGCAGTGGAATCTGGGCCAACACTTGGTATTGTGTGGGTGTTCCTGGAACCCCAACTTCAGTACCAACAAAAACTGCAGCCACCAGCACTACTCCCAAGCCTACAGGCCCCTCCAAGCCCAATGCCACGCAAGAGGGCCTTATCGACAGTTGTATCTTATTCCACCAAGCCGGAAAGGGTGAGACATGTGCCAAGATCATCTCTAACTTCGGCACGTTCGACTTTAACAGCTTCTTCGAGTGGAATCCTGCCGTCGGCAAGGACTGTAGTGGCATCTGGGCCAGTTATTACTACTGTGTTGGAGTCCCTGGCACGCCTACCGTAAAACCTTCGGCAACGTCTCCAAAGCCTACAGCTACTGGAGGTGTTCAAACACCTTCTCCCATCCAGGAAGGACTTGCCAAGAACTGCAACAAATTCCACCAGATCGCTTCTACCACCACCTGCGCATCAATCGAGCGCTATTACAATCTACCTCTCTCCCAATTTGTTGCTTGGAACCCTGCCGTGGAGGAGGACTGTTCCGGCTTGTGGGTTGGCTATTGGGTGTGTGTCAGTGTTGATGGTTACAAGCCTACGACGACAAAGGCAGCTGCAGCTACCACAACCAAGCCTGCGAATGGCATCTCAACACCATCGCCTATCCAGGGTAATATGGTAAAGAACTGCGAGAAGTTCCATCAGATCAAGTCTACTACAACTTGCACATCCATTGAGAACTACTATAACCTTCCGTTTGCCACCTTTTACTCCTGGAACCCTTCTGTCGGCGAGAAATGCACATCTCTGCTGACCAACTACTGGGTCTGTGTTGGTACTGTTGGATGGAAGCCTCCTACCAAGACCACCACGAAGGCTACTACAACTACCAAGGCTTCATCAAACGGGATCAGCACGCCTTCGCCTATTCAACCTAACATAGTTAGGAACTGTAACAAGTTCCACATGGTCGCGAAAACAACCACCTGCTCGTCAATTCAGAACTACTATTCGATCTCTTTAGCAGATTTTGCCAAGTGGAACCCCGCCGTCGGTACTAACTGTGCCAACCTTTGGGCTGGATATAATGTTTGCGTTGGGGTTATCGGAGGAACCCCTACCAAGCCCAGCGATGGTGTCAAGACGCCCTCGCCAATTCAACCCAAGATGGTCAGCAATTGCAAGAAGTTTCATAAAGTAGCTTCTACAACTACCTGTGCCTCTATTCAGAAGTATTACAAGATTACCATGGCTCAGCTGGCCAAGTGGAACCCCACGGTTGGCAGTGGGTGCGACAAGCTCTGGGCCGACTATTGGGTTTGCGTTGGAGTGTAGATAGACAGCGTGCATACTATTAGCTTATTTAATAACCTCCTCTTATGCATATCATACTTCTGTTGGTAACATCTGTATTTTTCACTTCGTGAGTGTCTAGCAGCTTCAAAATGCGCACAACTGTCTGGGTGTATATTCGATATTGTCTCCAACTATATACTATCACCCTCGATGTACATATAAAAGAAAGTCACTTCGACGATTCCGCTCGGCGTGGAAATCTCATTAATTAAACGGTTGCACACAAGTTAACGCAGTATCAAAACCTACCCTGCATCATGGAGTCTGAGTGTGGTCGATCCATCCTCAGCCCCGTGTGAAAGCCGAGAGCCATTTAAGAGCAAAAATATATCACGGAACCTTAAATCTCGTAGCGGAATTTTCTCCGCCAAGAGTTCTGCACCGCTTATCCTGGTAAATCACAAGCTTACTAGACCGGCTGGAACGGCCCAATCGCCGAGGAAATATGCATGACTTTTCTTCCAAGGTAACGATCATGTGTTGGTTCTGGTATTTTTTACGTGTGGGAATTGCAGAACTAACATCCTTTCGTAGTAATCCGAGCTGTTGGTTCTAAGCTGCAGGCCTGTCCCCACCCCGATGTAACGCTGTGTTATTTAAAAGTTCCGAACCGGCCACGCTAGACAAGGTTCAGACTAGGGTACAGCAGCTCCTGAGCTCATGCACTTGTCGAGTCCTGACCTGATGATAGGCGAAAGTCAATTTCTTCGCATGAGGCGGACCGCGGAATAAACCACGGCATGCCCGTTCATTCCCAGGGAGTCGTGCACTCACCAATATCCATATCTCTTCCGACTCGTCAACATGCATGATACATGTTCTCGCTCCCATAATGATAACGCAAATCACAAATTTCTGAGCACCGACCTGCCCCATCATTAGCTGAATCCCTAGCCTAGGCGTATCTATTAAGGTCTTCTTTAGGTCTAAGAAGGTGCAATGCATCTTCTGTATCGGCCCTATAGCGCAAGAGTTGTTGCCAAAGCTCTATTAAACAACCAGTTGGCAGTTTTACCTACCCCTACCCTAGATATCTATCCTATGGCAGTGAAACGGCCTTAACTATAAATGTCCCTTTCTTTGTGTCTTCCAACACTGATTTATTTGCCAGTAAAATGAAGTGAAAGATACAATTGGCCATAGCTATAGATATGCTGACCTTATGGTTATCGTAGTATTCTTAGATCCCCTTCATAATGAGTCTTTTTATAACGGTAGGATCTTAGTAAATATTAAGCTGGAAAAGGTCTTTAAGCGTTTATATTTTATTTTAGTTATTATTTTTAGGAGCATTAAGTCCTAGCCTGGTTCGCTGCTTCAATGAGTATAGAATGGTATTCTGGCTTTTATCGGAGCCTGGACTGTAGTATATGCGGTAGATAGGGTATCTCTAATGGTACTAAAGGTTAAGGGATTTTTAGAGCACTCACTTATTATGCATGTTAAATATTGCACAGATAATAAATAGGAGGAATAAGTTAAGTCGCCATTGATTATCTTATAGCAGCTTTAAAATCTTAATGTCTTATACTGGTAGGTAAATTGTCTAACATTAAGGGTAAATATAGAGCCAGACCTTGTTCCTGTAACTCTCACGAGAGACATCTGAAACTTTGGTTATCGTAGGGATGCGGCCCATCGCGAATCTCAGAGTAAAGTCCAGTCATATTACAGGCCATGTCTCCAGCCCAGATAAGCGTCTCAAGCTCTTCCTCGGCTCCATCGAAGTGCAACGCCCAGTCAGTTTGGCGATCATTCAATATCAGGTGATGCCATAACTCTAGCAGATAGCCGGTGGGAATCCTCATCCAGCCCCACGTCGAGTTAGGATCTCCGTCCATCCACTGCACTGAGACGGCTTTAACGACAGGTTCATTTCTTGCAACATCCTTTAAGACTGCTTCGTCGGCAAGAAGAACATAGTCAAACACCCAATCTGCCATTCCTTGAGTCTCTCTGGGTCTTGTAATCTTGAAGGATCTTCTGTTTGGCGTCTCGATGACTTCTTTCTCCCTGGACCGTTCAGCTCTGCAGAACTCCCGGAGACCTCGAACGTCAAGTCCTTCTAGTTGGGAACGATCTTCGCGGGTTTCGAGATAAAAAAAATCCTTCAGTCGTTGGATGTCGTCTGGGTCTACGTCATGTTCGACGTCCGCTCCCTTTTCGAAAGCGCCGAAGGCCAATTTAGTCTGGTGTCTGAGAGAGTACAGCAGTATTTGCCAGGCCTCATCGGACTCCTCGCTGTAGTAGGTTCGATAGATTGTAAAGCCCCATTTGCGGGCCTCTTTTTTCGTACCTTCCTTCTTAGATCTATAAGACCAGGTGTTTTTAATCATTTCTTCAATAAAACTCGCCATGTTCAGAGCTCCTTAGTGGTGGGGCTTGCGTTTGTGGCTGACGGGGACCGTTTGGAGAGCGGAATAATAGACCACTGTGAAGGAAAAGAGAAAGAAATGCGTCGAGCAAGGGTGTGCACCAAACGGCTACTAAACATCGCACGTTCTTCGCTTAAGTGACTAACCCAGCTATTAGGATATTGCATTAGAAGGATCGCTAAATAAGCTTGCATTTATCTATTAAAGGAGCTTGATTGAACCGTACCTCAGTCAGGTCGACATATTGAACCTATATGTATTAACAATTGAATGTCGGGAGTCTAGGGTGAGGTCTTAAAGAAAAGGAGTGAGTTTGCTGTATGAGAATCAGTTGCAGCAGAACTTTCATCTAATAAGATCAGGCCGCGTGGCCTACTATACCAACTACCACTGGTAATGACATTCATTACAAGTTTTTATAGCCCGTGCACCACTCTTTTCCAAGGCGGTCAATAGGCAGATAGGTACCCATCCTTCTAAAATAGGACGGGTCCCATCCTAATTACCATATCTAGTATAGCTCACTCCGCTATCGGTCTCCCTCTCAGCCATCTCAAATATCACATTCTACTACACTCACTACTAATCATATCAAGACTACAGGCTTATAATAGCTATTTCACTATAAATATCAACCAATCTTAAAGTCCAATACCATTTTCCAATAACTATCTCCCTCCTAAAGGCAAGTATAAATCATAAACGCCCAGCCCTACAGCTTTTACATATTAAAACCTTTATCTAACCTCATTCTTTTTTCTTTTCCTCCTTCAAATTGTGCTACCTTCTTCGGCCCTCATTGCAGCTGTTCTTGTTCTCTTTGTCTCCTTTCTGAGACTGCCACTCATTGAATATCTCGTCACTCGTTACCTTCTCCGCCTATCATTCACAACCATGCACTCAAAGAAGCTTCTGTCTTTGGCCTTGAGCCTTTTTGTAGCGGAGTCGGTAGTCGCAAGTCCCTGCAAGCATCCCTTATCTGCTACAAGTAAGTCGCTTATCATCAATAACATGATGTTCAATGTCAAGACTCTTACATATGAACTTTAGGTTCCATCGCCTCAACTACACTCTCTGGGTCTTCAACCACGATCATCTCCGTGCTGTCCACTATAGACTCGGAGACAGCCACGGAAAGCAGCGAGGCAGAGACTGCTACTACTACTACGCTGGCAACCAGCACCAGTACCACGGCTGTAGTTGACACCACCACTGCCGCAGTTGGAACATCCACTCTCCAGATCGAAACTTCTACTGCAAGCAATGGGGCTACTACCATGTTCAGTGAGACAACCACAACGGCCGCGGAGGCAGGAACTACAACCGCCACAGAGACTTTCTGTGCCCAAAGCACAGTCCTAGCGAATCCCACACCGTTTTCGAAGTTTAACACGGAAGTCGGCGCCGATGATGACTACGATTCGGTCACGCTAATCTTTGGTTTTTCTTCGTCCACTGTCTATGCCAGCACGAACGGATTTTTTGTCGTTAGACTCTGGCTCAACCACTTACGACAATGGCCAACTGCCAACCAAAAATGCACCATCTATTTCTATCATGCCCTACTGGGCCGATCTCTACGTCCCCAGTAACGCTGTTTGCGGGACAGGTATCGCTTACGAAGTCCATGAAATATCCAAAGGTCAGACGTTCACCGTCGAATACTACATTGGCATTTACGGTACGTCGCCGTCCAGTGAGCACTTTACGGTCAGTCTCTACAAAGACTATCCTGGGTTAGTCGGGTATGTCTATTACAAGACATCTGGGCATGGTGATATCGCGACTGTCGGTCTACAGAACGGAGTACTCTTCTCTCAGTTCTCTTACAGGTCCCGTGGCTCCATCCCTGATCAATTCTTCATCGAGATTGATACAAGTAGTGGAGTTGCTGTCACCGGAAGCGGTCGGCTGTAATAGTTTGCTTGGGCTATTTCGAATTTCCTTTATAGACTATTTAGCTAGTTTTTATTCTTTATTGTATTAATAAGTCTTCATTTTCATCCTGATCACTTTATTCAAGTGGGAGATATAAACATTTGCACGAGGCTTCCAGGTGAGCCAGTACTTTTACAGGACAGGAGATGTAGATAAGAGTCCAAATTATGTCAATCAAATCATGCACTAGTCCCATTAACTATTAACACCACCTGGAAAGAGATAAACTTGAAGGGAGTTTCTTATTGTAACCGTACGAGTACGATTCAGTATAGGTTAATAAGTACTCTATAGTGCTTAAGACTGGGAACTACCACTATAGTTTAGATTCATAAAAAAGCTATTACTATTTAAGTTAACATCCGGGCATTAATTTTCTTCAATCCTTTTAGACTGAAACAAACTAATAAGTTACGAAGTGTTTCAGACTCGGAGAAATGAGGAATTACTTAAGTATGAGTTCTCAATTCTATCATATTCTCTTTTCGAACCATATTGAAATAGAGTTCTGTATAGCCTGAAGATAGTCATAGCTAATGTTGAGCTCTATAGTACAGTGGGTATGTAAAAGTTCTAATAACTTCTTCTTGGTCTTACAAAAGGCCATCGGCAACGAGATTCATAAGAGGGTTGGCATTGGTTATTTCCAATATTCGAGAAGCACAGAGTTCTCATTGTTTTCTAATAGTGATGTATACAATATCGCGCTTATCTAGCACAACACCGTTCATGCAAAGAAGAAAACACTGGAACTCTTCGTTTGAACAAGATATATCAATACCAGAAGAGTTCTCGCATATAACAATAATAATATCTACACTTTTTAGGTAGTTAGTAATCCAAGCTTATATCTTATACTAGTGGAGACAAACAGTGTTTTCTTTTTATAATTTCCTCAACGTGAAAATCATCCTGAGTAGGATAAGAATATATATAAAATTTGAATGAGAGTGATATTCAAGGAAAACTTCAAGCTAGCCAGATCACTACCCTTATATAAAGGGGTTATTCCAAACGCCCTATCCCCTCCGTGCGCCAATCTATGCATATTTCTTTCTGAATAAGAGAAGAACCCCCGTAACGTCCCCAGTGACCATATCTTTCCCCTCCTCTTCGCCCGCCTCAGCAAGAACCTTCTCGATCTTTCGCCTAATCTGTCGCACCACATCATCCTCAGTACCGACTGCTCCAGGGTGATCCTCCCTCCATCTCGTCACCGGGCTACCAGTCCCAAGGGCCATCTCGAGCACATCAAGACTCATCGGCGGCTGTTTTTCATAAAACTGCGTTTCGGCATCTGGCCCAGTGTTCCATTCCTTTCGCACAAATGACTCTGGGTCGAAAGTAGAGACCGGAGAGGGTAAAGTCCACGGTAGAGCTAGTTCGCGGTAGAGATCTCTACCCAGTATGTTTCCCGGCAGTAGGTAGTCCTCGAGCGTGACGTCAAGCTCGTCAATTACCGCTTGGAGAGCTTCATGATTGGGCAGCGAGGTGTCAACGCGAATGGTTCCACCTGTCCACAATGCCACTGTCCCTCCCGGCTTAAGAGCCTTGGCTGCCCGTTGCCAAAATCCTTGCATATCAAACCAGTGGGCGCATGTCGCCGCCGTGATCAGATCGACAGTCCCATCTAGGATGGGATCCTTGAGATCCGACCCCAGCGTTTCAGCAGTGGAAACTTCAAAGATCACATTATCGCCAGTGCTCGAACTTTGGTCAATAGAGCGGGCGGTTCTGATCATACCCTCTGAGGGATCGAGACCATAAACTGTTTTAAAGTTGGGAGCAAGACTGTGGGTTGCGGTGCCTGGCCCGCAGCCAATATCGACCAAGACGTCAAACTGGCCACTGCCTGATTTATGGAAAGAAAGAATTGAGTCATAAAGCTTGGGGTGGTAGTTCCGGCGATACTGGGCATACTTTGCACCCTGAGCCTGACTATAGCCTCGAAAGGTCTTTTCAGACTCCTGAGTGCCGGAGGGCTGCTGAGCTTGAGACATTGCGAAGGAAATATGGCTCAGGTAGAAAGTCTAGTTTAAGAAAGAGTAAGAGTCATGATCTACTCGTGGTATGTCATTTGGGAGGATGCCCGGTGATATATACATACTTGAGTTCGGCATGAGTCATATCCGCTTGTTAAAGTAGCCGCCGGCTCCGAAGTCTGAGGAACACAAATACACCGAGCCGACCCATGGCCAGGGATCGGATTGCAGGCATCCAATGATATGAGATGTGCAGGTCTGATCGCTAACTTAGTGCTTACTTTGGGCCTTGGCTTCTTAACCACGGATAAATCGGAACAATGATATCATACTGTCCGTCTCAACAAACTTTATGTCGATGCCATGACGATAATACTATTTAAAGTTTAAGACACGCGAAAATAAGCGTTTAGAATAAATCGAATATAAAATGTACCGTACTCTATTGAACCATAAAACTCCACATTACCCGCGCATACATCATATAAGCCCAATTACCAGCCTGACCCCTCAACTCCTTTGTTCAAACACTTTAAACACCATGGCTAGCAAGAGGAGATGCCTCCTGAACATCATGCTTCTCAGTCCTGTAACCCTGGAATTTCCTGGCCGGTAATCCCATCGCAAACATCTGATCGATCTCAATCGGACTGCGTCCCTTCATCTCGGGGATGAAGAAGAAACTCAAAACAGTTCCGATGAGAGACAGGGCTGCGAAAGGGAATGCACTCTTGGCCCCAAGGTCTGCGCTGTCGCGACTGTATAGCAGGGGCATTATTACAGCCAGAATAATGGATGCACCCTTGTCAGCAATACTGGCTATAGCTTGTGTAAGAGATCGCAGTTGAAGAGAACTTGTCTCTCCCAGGACAGCGTATCCTGCAGGCCAGGCACCCAGACCACAGATAACGATGACAGCCATCATGATTCCTCCAGCTGCCCATGTGAGCATCTCTCCGGTCCAGAATCCAGTGATGCCCATGACGGTCCACAAGAGAGTCGCTATAGCCAATGAATAGATGATCATGTTGCGACGGCCAGTGCGGGAAAGAAGCCAGAAGCCAACGGCGTTTCCAAACATTCCCGCGACGATACCAGCTGTCATAAAGATCATTGCTGGCATCGATGCCATGCCCATACTTCTCAAAAAGACATTGGCGCTGGAAAGAAGTTCCAATCCGAAGAAAGCGGGCATGAGGGCGGCCAGTGCGACGATGAGTGTCCTTCGGAGATTTGTGCCTTTGAGACAAGCCCAGTAAGACGCGGAAGCAGTGTTGGCCTTTTCCTCTTCGATGGTAGCGCGGATCTTCTCGAGTTGGCTGTAGGGATTGATCTTGGGGGCGTATAATCTCTGTGCTGATTTGATGGCTCGCTGCTCCTGGCCGGTTCGGATCAGATGAGCTGGACTCTCGGGCATGAAGATGGAGAGCAAGAGAGGTCCGATGGCGAGAATCCACTGCGATCCGAATGCACCGAGATAGCCGTTTTTGTTTTCGACGCCGCTAATAACGAGTAGTACGAGTGCGCCGATGAGTTGGCCGAGTAATGTAAAGATGGGGAACAAAGCCATGGCGGATCCACGGAGCGCTGTTGGTGTGTTCTCTGAAACCCAAGTGACACACGTTCCTTTGATGACACCAACTGTGAAGCCCTGGATGGTAAGACCCGCGGTGAGAAGCATACGCTTGGTGGCCAACGGTTCGGGGACGTGAGAGAAGAACATGCAGGCAATAGCGACGACTGAAACCATGGTTCCCATGAAAAGAGTCCACTTGCGTCCGATTTTGTTCTGCAGCCAACCACCGAGAATGGAACCAAATGCTGCACCAGCTGGTGGGAGACCCATCCAAAGTGATAGCCAGTTCCCTGGGATATCCATTTTGCCCTTGATCTTTTCTCCGTAGTCGTTGACGAAGGTATCGACACCGACGACAGATCCGACGACAACAAGATCGTAGCCCCATCCAATAACGGGGATGGTCATGGCCAGACAGTAGCCTGCGATCTTGGGGTACTTTTTGAGTGCTTTTCTCAGCGGTAATTGGTCGTCGCCATCATCTTCTGATTTGATGCTTTGTTTTGTGGCTGAGTCTTTGAGGGACATTTGAGAAGTGTAGGGGTCATAAGCATTGAGCTCTTCATCCTGTTGCGGGACTGTGTGCCATGATCGTGATGTTTCCATTTCGTGGTAGGCTGGACGAAGATCACTGGGATCACTGTCGCGGCGGTCGTGGTAGCTCATGGTGGAGAAGGAAATTAGGTCCAAAGTCTGCGGGATTGAACACAACGCATAGAAGGTTGTTGACAGATGCGAATGCGAAAGAGATGGTTTTAAGGTGAAATGTAGTCAGTATTAAAGTATTAAAGTAGCTCGCACTTTTAAAGAGGGGCCCTCGGACTCTGTAGATCACATCCTGTCCAAGGCCTACGGGCAGGAAATCGTTGGAGTCGCAATTATCTGAGAGCTCGAATCCTTCAGGCGGTGATGAGACCCTATCTTGCCAGTAGAGCCAATCACAGCACGACTGGTCGACAATGAAACAAGGTTAGCTTGGGCTGACAGGGCGCAGTCGGTAGTAAAAGTGGCAGACCCCAATCCTTAGGCGTCCGATCCCTGCTGGTGAGCCCTACGGACCTCGGACTAGGGGCCTGCACGGCACGGAGGTGGGCTGTGTGGCTGAGCCGGAAGGATTTTGCATATGGAAAGGAAGATTTGGATAAGATTAAGGTGGATAAATGATTGCACAGTGATCTGTGTGATGCGTGATACTGCTCACCAGGTGTTGAGCTCAGTCCTGTGAAGAATTGAATTTCCATCTGGTCACAGCAATGCAGCAACAGCGTTCAAAGCCCAAGGTAGACAACGTTAAGCTAGCGAATCTAAAGCCCCCGGCACATCGTCCAATTGCCGTTCGCTAGCTGCTAGTGTGAGACTGTCATCATCCGTTGGGGATTTAACCCTGCGAGGCTTGTCCGTCGGACTCTGTATCATCCACAATCTGCGGGGTAAATTCTGCGATGGCCGCTCCAGAGTGCGAAATCCGCTTCAAGGTAAGGTGTTGGATTGGCTATGTAAGGGCGATGAGGTCACGTAGAACGAAAAAGTACACATAATTCTTAGAATTTCTTCATTTTTTGTTGATTTCGACACTCGTTTGCACAGAAACACTCCATATTGTGTTACATCCAAGGCGGAGACACTAATTGCAGCCAAGGTCACATCACATTGCCAGCAAGCTCTGTCACTGCCTCTCGCCGATCAACTTCGATATCTTCGTCCAATCACAGCGAAATAATCAGTACCATCCACCGGATATAACATTCTTCTGCACGAACATGGACCTCAGCCCAATATGTCAGATAATTACACCAGTGGGCATGCTGGGATACGGCTTCGACGAGACCCTCACCCACCACGAACTCGCTGGTCTTGTACAAAATGGCATTCCAACAGCAATCATCCTAGACTCAGGATCAACCGATAGTGGGCCGCAGAAACTCGCCCTGGGGTCCATGTCGTGTCCTCGCGAGGCATATGCTAAAGATCTTGCTAAGCTTCTTCGGCTTGTGCATGAGTTTCGTGTGCCGCTCATCTTTGGGTCTGCTGGTGGGGATGGAACGGATGAGCATGTGAGGGTTATGGAAGAAATCATAAATGAAATTGCGGCGGAGGAAGAGAATAAGTATGTCGTGAGTTACAGTGTACTAATAACCGCTGACTGACCTTGCAGGGATTATTTGTTCAATACGATATCTCTATTCTCCAATATCGACAAAACAATCATCCTCGAGCGATTTAGACAAGGTCGTGTAACCGGATGTGGCCCATGCGTCCCTTCAGCATCAGAAACCGAGATCGAAGCATCGCTCCGAGTTGTAGCTCAAATGGGATACGAACCCTTCCTCGACGCCATGAACACCAATCCCGAATTCGACATCATCATCGGCGGCAGGGCATACGATCCAGCTCCCTATGTCGCATACTGCGTACACCAACTCACCCGACAGTCCGGATCTCTCAGCAGCGGAGAGCTAGAGTCTAGTCTGGGAGGCTTCTACCACATGGGCAAGATCTTGGAATGTGGAGGTCTATGTGCCCTGCCAAAATCCCATGGTGCTGTAGCTACTGTCTATGCGAACGGCTTATTCGACGTTAGGCCTACAGTTCTGGAGTCTATATGTACCCCTCTATCCGTTGCTGCTCACACTCTGTATGAGAATACAAGACCTGATGTTTTGAGAGGACCTGGGGGCTCTCTACATCTCAAAGATTCCAAGTACAAACAGTTATCTGATGGAAGGTCCGTGAAGGTTAGTGGGAGCATATACCGTTCTTCAGAAAGCGACGGGAAACCATATCAACTCAAGCTCGAGGCCGCACGTATCGTGGGCTATCGCTCAATGTTCATGGGTAGCGTCAAAGATCGTATGAATCTCCTCTTTTTGGTTTTAGAACGTCTCTAATATTCACAGACATCCTCGTTTCCCAGATTGATAGTCTCCTCCCACGGGTGAAAGCATATGTCGACCAACAGCACCCCGAAATAAAAGGTCAATACAAGCTCGACTTCCATGTGTACGGCAAAAATCAGTTTACTACAACTGGACCTGGCCAATTATTCATCGTTGCAGAAGCTCTTGCGCCGACGCAGCGTTTGGCCAACAGCATTGCATCCAAGGCAAGAGTTGGCATGATCGTAAGTCAACCCCGGCAAGCCTTGACGTAGCTAACGTATCGTAGCATGCTCCTTATCCAGGCCAGAAGGCCACAGCGGGGAACTTTGGCTTTGGGCTTGGTGGACTTATGGAGATTGAGCTGGGACCTTGCGCTGAGTTCTCGTTGTACCACTTGATGGATTTGGAGCCGAACGAGCAGAGACTGACTCTTAATGAGAGCGATGGCACACTCGTGGGGTCTTTGTTGAGAGGCCAAATCTCTACAATCGGGAGAGGGCTTCCAATGCAGGCCAGAGGAGACTACGCTGCGCCGCAAATGAACAACAAATCCGCTCAGCAGACACCTAAACGTGCTCAGCATGATGACAAAGACACCCCAAATCAACCTGTCCAAAGTCCCCAGACACTCTCAGATCTATGCCACATCATCCGATCCAAAAACGCCGGCCCGTACGAGATCACCATAGACGCAATGTTCTCCTCAGAAGCGGAATACCAAGAGGTCAAAGCTTCGGGATTTCTCTCACCGCGGAACGTGGCAGATGCTCTTGGAATCCTGGAGGGAGATATTATCTGGATCGGGTTCTTTGATCCTGCCATATCGTTCAAGGTTACAATCCCGAGGGTACGTTCAGGTAGGCAGAAATCGGCTGGTGGGTTTATGGAGAATGATATCCATGGGTCGCAGGAGCATGTGGGATTGGCGAGTCTTAAACTTCCTGGAGCTGGCTTTCATCTTTAGTGATTGTATATATATTGTATCTTAGTTCATTTGATTTCGAACCGCAAATAGGTTGACCTATGTTGTCCTTTTTCATGGCAGCCTTCCATTATGGGGAGTAAATTACCATGTTGTAGAATAGTCTGCTCCAAGCGACGCCGGATCAAACTGAAGCAAACTCGTATAGGGATCACTCCAGAAGCTCTTGGCAAGCTCTTGGTTTCCGTCCATCTGGTTAATAATATCCCCTTGAACTTCTTTGGATTGGCCCGGTTCCTCATCAACATATCGTTGCTCGCCATCACGCATCTCCATACGCCGTCCCCGAATTTTACCCGCCGTGTTAACAGCATCCAGCATCAGTGAAACCCCCATGCGATGATTCAGAACCAACTTGGTCTTGTCTTCATCATCAGACCCTTCTCGCCCCAGGACTTCAAAAACCTTGGAGCTCCTGCTGAACTCATCCTTGGGATCGACTGTACAGGCTCGGCAGAGCGTCTGGGTCATGGAAACATGGTTAGCGACGATCTGCCTCTCTTCCGGCGGATCCACATTCTGTCGGATAAAGAACTTGAGAAGAAAGATTGTGGAAAAGCCCAGACACCTGTGTCGATCTTTCGGTTGGCATCGTTCGCGCCGGACAGCAGTGGGGTCCTCTATACTAGTGGGGCTATTTCGGATGGCTCGTGTGCCGATGTCGACTATTCGCAATGCTATATCTCTGGCTGTCCTCAAAAGAATCTGTCGAGAAGATGAGTAGTTTGAGGATTTGGTAATGACGAGTGTGTAGATATGTATCCTGGCGTCCAGGATGGCGTACTCGACAATGCTCTTGGCCTCTTCGTCGTGGGGCATTTCATTCTTGAGGGCATCGAGCTCGGTATCGAAGAGTCGGAGAAACGACGAGCTTGTACCGTCTGCTAGTTCATGGTTTAGTAATGAGGTGAATTTCGCTACGACAAGTTGGATCCGAACTTCGAGGGCATATGCTGGGGGGACAGTATCTTTCCTCAGGAACGCGTGGATAGATGAGAAGTCAAGTTCGGACTCGATTGGGCAGGGGAGGCCTAGATGCAGGCTTAGTCTGGATGTGTTAGTGAATATTAAGTAAGTTTGTTTGTGGGCGTCAACTTACGAGGTAGACACCTTGAAACACACCAGCCAAGTATTAATCCTTGATCGAATACTCCCCGATGTGACTCCAATGACACGCAATGAGGGAATTGTCTGCTGACGATCAAGACTTAAATATCTCGCTGCTTGAATAGCCACACCACAATAGAGCCAACTGGGGTCCTTCCACTGCTTCTCGGTAGGAAGTGGCCAATTGCAGAGTAGCAGCAAAGCCTGTACCTTGAACAGAGGCAACGGGGCATCGATCAGAGTCTCTTGTATAAGCCTCTCATATGTACTCCGGAGTAACTGGAATAAGGCTATGTTGTGTTGCTCAGGCAGGCGACATAGAACAATCGTGACGATTGTCCAGAAGAGAAAAGGCTGGTTTTCATAAGCTTCTTGGGCGCACAGAGTTCCGACGACTGGGAGACGGGGACGCATATATTCTGCGAATCTGCCGCACAATAAGCAACATCATCCGGATGTGGCGGAATGTGGTGTACGTACACTATAAATGCCTCCGTTGCGACAGAAGAATCAATAAGCATACCCTTCAAGTCTAGAGTGAAGGACGATAACCGAAAGTCATCAACGCCTTCATCATTGATGGACGGAGAGCTAGTCTCGGCTGAGGACTCAGTCGCACTCGTTGCATCCTCACCGCGGCCTTGGTTACGTAATTCATGAAGCTCCTTACTCATAGCCTCCAACCGCCTGTCCTCTGGTTAGTCAAAATATGCTAAACCTGTGGTGGCGTCGTGTGGAACTGACTTTCTTGCTGGCGTTCTTTTAAACGCGGCGTCTACCGTGCAGAATAAATGTCTCGTGTGGCATCGTGTGCACGGATTGGGGAACCTCTCTTTGGAATCACATCGTAGCTAGACCTGTAAGTTCTTATCTCGATTTAATATGGTCTGAGGGTACCTTGGCTTGCTTGCATTCTGTGCAAGCCTTGACGGGTCGTGATGCTAAGTTATTATATGACATGATGTAATTCGTGTTGCTGCCTGTGAAACGTGTTTCGCGTGTATTGATTGGTAGGTATTACAAGGCTGGATTTAAGCGACAGGTGACCTGCCATATATTACCGCTTTTATAGCCGCTTAACTAGAGATAAGCTATTTTTAGTACCTGTTAGGCTCCGTTAGCTAAGAAACTTATCACAATCAATTACATAGAATCACATAGCGAAACTGGCTACTAATAATAGTAGAGCTAGTAAAGTAACTAATAGTTATTAAATATAAGTATAATTAAATTTTTTTCTTAAGGAAAATCATAGTAAAATTGGATTTGTTTCTTAACAGGCTTTTACAAGTCCAAATTTGAATATGTTACTCTTTACTTAATAGCTTATCTCCTGTAATAGAATGCTTAAGAATCAGTACAAACCTGAGTAATATATCAAACACCGTAGCTATACTATGGAATAGTATTCTACATTCTAAAAGTAGTAATTGTAATACGTTGCTTAGCAGTAGCTTTACTGGTCTTGGTTGCTTAAGTCATGGCTGTTTTAACCGCTTCTATTCACAAATCAATCTATTCATTACTGTGGTCTTTCTAATAGTTACAAAATTAGCAGTTTCAAATTGCTTTTTATCTTTAATTGACAGTTTATAACACAGGATAGCCTAGCCTTACGCACGGGCACAGGAATCACTCTACTTGTAAGTGCATCTAGATTGTTCTAGTTTCTCTTCACCTCCCCTTTTGATAAACCCCTTTGGCCGTTCCTTCAAGTGCGGCCTTGACGTATTCTTCAAACTTGGTAAATTCAAAATCCGGATACAGTTCCTTGCCGTCGAGGTACCCCAAGTATTTAGCATATTCAGGTGTGTTATCTCCACGGATGCCCCAAGAAAGTAGAAGCTGGCTAATAGAGAGACGACTCAAAGCGTCCAGGCTCGAAGGATCAGCTACAAGACCAGATTGAGCTTCCTTGATGCGAGATGTAATCTCCTCCTCGGTGATCTAGAAGTTAGCACGTTAGCCTTGAAAGAATCTTCTTTCCCGTCATTTCTGATCAGGAAAAACCGGTGGTGGTAAGGAAGAATGGGGAGACAAACGTAATTACGCTCTAGCTTCTCGCCGCTTAGCTTCTCCACTGTGTCATAAACCTGGTTTCTGGTAAGGACTGCACTGTAGACATGGACCCTCTTGTTCAACGTGCGTGAGTCTGCGATTACCCGGGCAACGTATCTCCCAACGTCCCGGATATCGGCCAGTGCACTCGGAACATTCCCGTCCACACCAAGTTGCGGCTCTGAAGGGTACGAGGGCAGCGCGTAGTCCAGGCAGCCTGATGGTAGTCGAGGCAAGGTAAGCTGATACCACCAGCCAGCATCGATATACGTGTACGGGAGGCGAAGCTTCTGGATGTAGTTAAGAATATCTTCCTTCTGCAGGCCGTGTTAGCAAAGAGTACCACCGAAAGTCCCTACGTCTAGTCCATACTTGCCTTCTCGCGAAAATTAACAACTCCTCTTGGAGGAATCACGACCATGAAAGCAGACTGGACGAACCGCTTGACACCAGCACGTTTCGCAGCGTCGGCAAGAGGGATCTCATCCTCGAGACTACCAAAGGATATCGCGGAGATCACCACATCGATACCAGAGAGAAGGTTAACAAGTGCATCTTGAGAACCCTTCAGGTCGGCCGAGACCACCTTGATTCCACGCTTCTTAAGCTCCGTGTAAGCTGGCTTCTCAAGAGACTCAGGCCGAGCTAGGGCAGTGACCTCCTGTGCGGGAGGTGTTTAACAAGCTGTCTGATACTATATAAATACAAATTATTAAGGGTGTTTACGCACGAACTTAGTTGTCGGCGACTCAAGTAGACCGTCCACGATTGAAGATCCGGTTTCTCCAGTGGCACCGACGATGGCGACTCGAATAGATGTCATGGTGATGTTGAGAGTATAGTTCGCGTGACTTGTGCTCAGTAACATAAATGAAAAGGGTGAGTTTTGAAACAAGCGTTGCTGCTCAGGAAAAGGAGAGGCATTGAGATCATTCTAATATAGGAAGCCCAATGCTCCGAGATCACGGCTAGCATAATGGATACAATTACTAATGGGCGAGGAATATGTATTCCGCATCCACCTCGTTGAAGTGGAGACATATTAGCAATTCACTTACAACGTTGACTCGAGTGTAATCATCTTCCATTTTGATCTTTTTCACCTAAAATCTGGTTCTATGATTATTAATGTTCGGCAAGTGATTTTCTTCACAGTCGTTTTTCCACTGGCCCATGTACCTGGACGCTACTCTGGTCATGCAGTTTACTTCTGGGGATGTTCCTACATTACGGGGAAAACACGAGACTTTAAATTATTAATCTCTAGAAGTTATGCCCTACGTTATCCTGTCTTAATCTATTCATTATGCGTGTAAAATATGTAAAACATCTTGATCAATTAAAATATACTTGATATAATTTACAAGCGAATAAGCTTACATACCAATAATTGCGCAACTAAATGGGACGCAATGGCGGATTACTTCCTCAACTAAAAGCTTGCATCTCGTGCCACCCAATCACGACTAAGCTCCGGCCTTCTTTGCACCATCCGGATCATGTGCTACGACTTCAATTTCCACTCTCATATCGTCCTCCCCTAGCCTAGAAACCCCTACACAAGTCCAGATGGGCTGATGATCCGGCATCCACTTCTTGAAGTTTCTAGACATTGCCGCAATAGCTTCGTCATTGATCGGCACATGATAAGAATTTACTCGAAAGACCTGGGACCATCCTTTTCCACCAGCATCCTTCAGATTATGCTCCACGTTCTTGAATGCTTGGTCGATTTGCTCGTTGATCTCGGTAGGAATGCGATGAACCTTTCCCTCCGGATCCCATCCTCCTGGTACAATTAGTTCCGGATCTCTAGGGAAGTATTGCGAGGAAGGTTCATTCGAGGACACCAACTTACCCTGCCCAGAGCACTGGATAGTGTCTCCAACTCTCACAGCCTGGCTGTATGAAAATCGTTCTCTGTTGCTAGTGCCCACCCCAGGGTAGCTGTAGTACTGAAGATGGGCCATAGTGGTCCGGTGTCAGGATATTTAACTGTTGCAGAATATGTCTGTAGACGAGTTGGGCGATAAAGGTAAAGTAAAGCACACCTGAGGCTAATTCCAGGATTTACGCGGTTGATCCTCGAACCTTTATACCGGATGTATCGACTTATGTAAATTGAGTTCCGCGACTCGTATGGTTTGGCGAGTTAACTCAAAATGGAAAGTGGGTAAAATCCGATGTGGGCCATCCGGAAGATGGATTCCGCAGAAGCGGGTCCGCCCCCGTAACACTGTAAAGCATCGCATCATCATCCTGAGACCCGAGCAGGAGTCTCGCTTCGATCTGGCGTGCATCTCACAAAACTTTCCTCCCACGATGACGGATCAAGCTCCTGCTACCCCAGGAGGCACCTCGACAGCCGCTACGTCATCCAGCACGCGGCCAAATCTATCAACGCCTTCCGGCAAGGGGGGAGTACGGAGCAAGTATGCTCCCAAGGCATGTCAGGAATGTCGTCGACGCCGTGCGAAGGTGGGTTGGCCTTGTCTGCACGAAACGATGCTTATACAATCTAACCGAATTTTAGTGCGACGGTACCAAGCCGGCATGCTCCCGATGCCTTGGTCGCCAGTTGACATGTGTCTACACCACTGAAGATGATGGCAGGGGAACCGCCCCCAAGTCATACGTGCGACTCTTGCAGGCTCGCATTGACCTCCTGGAAAAGATTCTGTGGCTACATTCCATCGATGTCGGCGCTTCTGCGGCCCAGTTGATGCAGCAGAATAGTGTGCCGGCTACAGCTACGTCTTTAGCTGCTGGCGGCTCGACTGCCGCCTTTGACCAACTTTGTGATGCCTTCGAGGGCACTCTTTCTCTTGATGAGTCGCAAAACTTCGATCAGGATGGAGAGGCACGCTACTTTGGTCCTACCAGCGGCCGACTTGATTTCAAGACGTGCAATGGTACCCTTTTATCCTCCCCCTACCAAGCACTTGATGGCACCACTAACGCTGTTCCGCAGAGCCAGGTGACTCTCCAAAAGAGTATTCCTCGCCAAGTGCAAACCTCTACCCCCAAGATCTAGGCAATCAAAATGAGATCGACGAAGAGCTTGAAACTCATCTTCTCGAGCAATATTTTACCTGGGAACAGCCATGGCTGCAAATCGTTGACGAGGCTCTTTTTCGTGAAAGCAGGAATAATAATGGACGATATTTTACTCCATTGCTATTGAACTGCATGTTGGCCAGTGGCTCTCGATTCTCTGATAGAATAGAGGTTCGTTCTGACTCAAGCGATGCCAATACAGCTGGACGTCGTTTCCTTGAGACGGCCGAAGTTCTTCTCCATTTCGATCTAAAGCGACCGAGCATCACAACCATTCAGTCACTAGCCATCTTGGGCACCGTGTACCACGTTAGTTGATAACGTTCATGCAGGCAATAAACCTTTCTAACATTGGCAGGCCTTTGGACAGGATGCCGCAGGCTGGCTACACTCAGGCATGGCTAACCGACTTGTGTTGGACATGGGACTTAATCTCGACCCGGGCTCGTTTGTTACTTCAGGCCGCATGACGATAGAGGAAGCAGAGCTTCGGAGGCAAATCTACTGGGCTTTATACTGCGTCGATAAGCTAGCAGCAGGCTACACAGGACGGGTCTGTTGCATGCTCGTGAGACTAGCCGATTCTCACTCTCATCACGATACTGACAATTTTCCACAGGATTTTCAAGGGTCCGTGGGTATGCCAACAGTACCAACCCACTCGCAGAAGCAGGATCGCCGGTATGCATTGTATTCTGTGCGACCAGAGCTCTTGGTGATGCTCCATACAGGCCTGATCAAAATATGTCAGGTTCTGGAAAAGATTCTTCTAAACCTGTAAGTAGCACATAAGACATGAACAGTTTCCATCTAATCGGCCACAGCTATGCTCCAAAAAGGCTATCTCTTGGTGACCAGCGAAGGGATTTCTTCGACTCATGCCTACTGTGGCTGAAGAGCTGGTTGTATGGCCTGCCCACAGAACTCAAACCTGTTCAAAGTGGAACGCCTAATCAGTTCCCTCAAGCGTACACTCTCTGTATGGTCTACCACACAGCTGTCATCCTTCTCGCACGACCATACATCCAAAGTCAAGCACTTGGAAGCTCAACCCCTGATCCACTGGCGGAAAAGGCCACGGCTAGTTTCCTCGAGGCCGCACGGAACATATCGATTCTGGGTGACCAATATCGCCAAGTCTTTGGCAGTTTTCGGAGAAGTCCCATCACAGCAACTCATGCAAATCTTTCCGCGGCGTTGGCTCTACTCAATCCTCAAACCCAATGCAGAGCTCGGCTTAATCAGTCCGACGATGCAAACATAAAGTCGTGCATCCAAACATTAAAAGAGCTTTCGACTGCTTGGACACCCCCTGGTAAGTTCCACTGCAATATTTTGAAGATGATACAAGACACAGCAGACCAGCAAGGGATGGCAACCACTTCTGATGCTCTGACAGATCGCCATGATGGCTCAAATCCAACTTCTGCAGCCAGCCACTTGACAGAACCTGGATATGGGACATGGTCTGGCCCGTCGATCGAAGAAGTGGGTTGGCCGTTGTATATCTCGATAATAGGGGACGACACAAGTATAGAAGAGGTTTCAGCGACGACAGAGTCACTGCCATTTCAGTCGAGAAGCAATGCGTCTTGGGAACAGCTTAATCTGGATTGGTTTGGATCTTCATTACCATGGGATTTTCCATCTAGCTGAAATTAATGGTATGCAACGACGAATACTTAGTCCCATCTTCGTCTTGATATTCGCACAACAATCTTTCCCACGACCATCCCATGCTGAAGCCTATCCGTGGACAGGGGCACATCGCTGAGACTAATCTCAGCTAGCAGAGGCTGGACTCGGCCTGATTTGGTTAGCTCCATTCTTTCGAGAGCTTAACTTGTTACTCCTGTTTATTGTCTATGCAATATCTTAGTAACAGAAATAGTAATTTATCTAAAGGCCGTGTAGTCCATATAAAATATCTGTTGGTTACCAACCCCAGACCTATGTTTCTTCTCTTTTTCGACACTCGACCACTTTTTACACCGCCTCCATCACGACCCCAGCCCTCTCCACCAAAGCCTTCTGAGAATGACTGATCATATCGAAGGAATGATTCAGAATGTCTATAGGCCGGACTATGAGGCTAAACGATATCCTGGAGGGAGGAAGAACCCTGACAATCATCACCATTACCGCAAATGGGGCTTTACAGTCTATCGGACATATTACGCCAAGGAGTCTGAAGAGGCCTGGGAAAGGCTCCTGCACTCCTTGAGACATCAGACCAGATTGGCATTCGGCGGCTTTGAACAAGAGGATGTTGATCAAGACGACGTGCAACAACTGAAGGATTTGTTCAAAATCGATGCTCGAGAGGACCCTTCGCAATTAGAGGGACTCGATGCTCAAGGCATTCGGAATTTCTGCAATGCTGAGTCGCTGAAAGAGGAGCAAGCTGTAGTACAGATACCGGGTAAGAGGCGCCGCTTGACCACCAGACCTAATGAAAGCCGTGGCATGGCAGACTGCGTCCATCAATATGTGCTGCTGGCCGACGAGGCAACTTTGAGGGACGTAGCGAGTGGCGAATTTATCGTTAAAGCTGTCCCGTTGCAATGGATGGGGGACTACGGATGGCCAGGGGGCTGGATGAGGATCCCAACAGGCTACCTATTGGACCTGTGGATTCTCCTTTGTGATTGGCCATACCGTACAGAAATCGCGCTGCAATTCCATGGTTCTGAGGAAGAGCTTCACTCTTGGATCTGGCCTGGTGATGATAATCGTAATGGCACCGGGGAATATTCTGAGATCCGACAATTCCCACATTATAACAACCAACAGCGCTTTGAGCGATTGTATCCGTAAGTACCAAGAGATATTAGCATCCGGTTATGTCGATAAACTACAACCACGTTTCTCACTTGTTCCCGTTCTCTTCTATTTTACCCGAGCGCAGCTTGCTCACTTGGCTTTTATCTTTTTTCCAAAAACATCCATCTTGCTTCAAACATTCGGAAATGGCTGACTTGACTGGACAGACAACGCACTTCACCTAACAGCTCGGATGAGGATCGGCCTCTACGGCGCTCACTGCTCGGACGACGGAAGCAAAATTCTCCATCTGTAGACGTTGAAGGAGCAGATTAAGTTAGCACCCGAGGAGGATAATAAAAACGGAGTTTAAAAACTCACCAAATTAGTAGCAGATAGCAGAAAGTGTAAATAAGAGGACTATAGGAAAAGTAACTACAGGATACTGAGAGATAGAATATATTAGATCTTGCATTATAACTTTTACCACGATTACTATATGGTCTTTTCTACAGTATGCTTCACTAATTAGAGTCAGCAGGTTCAAATGCATATGGGTATTCTTTCTTAAGGCACTAACTAGTATTCTAGGAATGATAAGGCAATAGTAATCGACACCCTAGATATCATCATAGTTTCATCTAATACCTAGATCTTACTTAAAGAAGATATTAAAGTTGAATCTGCCGAAGCTAAAGACAATTTTGATATCTATATCGTCCTTGGCCGCTTTATGAGAAGCTACACAGCTCTCGATCAGCCTGTCTTCCATAGGGCTATGAAGGTCCGCGGTCTGCTCGGGCGCTTCAGGCTCTTCGTGCTCTTCAGGCTCGTCTGGCTTTTCAGGCATGCCATGGTTAATATCAACACAGTAAGAGTGGCCAAATTGAATGCCAGAGCAGCTATCACCGATGACAGGATTCTATAGAGGGAACAAAAATATAAGTCCTGAGAACCACGACGAGAAATGGTAAACAAAATAAATGCTTACATATTCCGAAAACTGCTGCGGTGTAATATTCCAATCCGAGAGCCACAAAAGACAATCAATGTTATTGTCGAACCATGTATCATAATACGTGCATTTCGATGTGATGCCTGGGTCAGTGGGGCCTTCAGGCTCAATGTCGCGACGGACCTTCTTGCTTCTAGCCGCAGTGACGCCAGTGGCCAACAGGCTTTGGGCGACAATGGAAGAGAAATGCATCGTGAAAACTTGCCAGGTCCCAAAGATTGACAGAAGGGGATAACACAAGAAACAAATCAAGATTCGGGGATATGACGGGCGATTATAAGTGTGATATTAGCCTCGTATCTGCAGGGTGCGATCGCAGTGTGATTCGTTGAGGCTAGCCTCTTTAGGCGGACGACCCGTTCACGAGAGGCGAGTGAGCAACAGACACAAATAGACGAGCTTCCCGTTTTGCAGCCGAGCTCGACCCCATCTACTCCCATAGTGGAGTTCTGCACTTTACGAGTTCTGTTTTTGCCAAGGAAGGCGGTTTTGTAAAGGGTAAAGCTGGTCACCAACATATATTCCTGTTCGGCAAGTGCTTTGATAAGTAAATCATACAAGGCTTTCTTGTACCTGCAGGTGCAAATTAGAACACTTAGAGTTGACACTCCTTGTTGGCGGTGCTGCAAAACAAGCACTAAGGACAAGCAATTCACCCATCCCCCCTGGTGAGGCAATCTCAAGGGGTTGTATTCCCCACTGACAGTTGGTTGTGTTGGCGCTAATCAACAATTAGGCAGCAGTCAGGAACAGGTGCGTGAATTTTCCTAGCATGTGAGTGCCTGTAACAGTGGTTTTACGTATTCGCAGAACCAACAAGTGGAGCTGTGTCTGTGTCCCTTCTTTGTATCCATGACTTACAAGGATCTAGAGCTGTTGGTTCTAACAAAAACGGAGCCGCAGTAGTGCAACACCGTGACAACTACCCTGTTTCTCACAAATGCTCCACCCCTATGCAATGCTGTGTTGGTTGAAAGGTCCGACGCGGTGCGAAGGGCCGGAGACATGCCCTGCGCGATGCAGCTCATCGTTGGCAAGATCGTATATGTCAACCTTTGCCTCCCTAAACCAAGATTTGATGCCGTGACTAGACTTTGTTGTTATCATTTTCTTATGCTTTCTTAATACATCTCATTTTGGTTAGTGTAATGCCGCCATGGACGAACCTCCGAACAATCTCCAGTGTAGTCAAGTGCCGCATGTCCAGGCCAGACTTGCTGCGCAAGATCGTTTTCGGAACCATCGAATGAAAGAGTCCTGTCCAGCCGATCATCGTTCCACATAAGGTATGTCCATAAATCTAACAGATAGCCTGTTGGGATCCTCGCCCATCCATAACCCGTATGACCATTCCACGATAATGAAACGGCCTTGACAATGGATACACCTCTTTCTATATCCTTCAAGACTGCTTCATCGGCGAGTAGAACAAAGCTGAAGAGGTTATCTGCCATGCATCGGTCCTCACGAGGCCTTGTGCTCACGCGAAATTCCTCGCCGAAGCTCTCTTTGACTTCAGTATCCTTGAGCTTTTCAGCGTTGCAGAAGTCCCGGATTCCGCGGACGTCAAGTCCATCCAGTAGTAAAGGATCCTCATGGACCTGAAGAAAGAATAAATCCCGAACTTGTCGCCTGTCATCCTGGTTTGTGTCCTTATCGTCCTCGTAAGTTCCAAATGCCAATTTAGTCTGATGCCTCAAATTGTATAGAAGCGATTTCCAATGCTCGTCAGACTCCTTGCCATAGTAGGTACGGTAGATAGGAAAACCCCATTTGCAGTAGTGATGGTGATTCTCGGGGTTCTTCCTCCCTCCAGGTTTCAGCTTTGTCCCACGATAGATTCGCCAAACGTAGGACATCATCTCTTTAATAACCTCTGACATAATACTAAAAATTATTGGTGAGGGTCAGTTGGTGACTGTTATGATTTTCGAGAGATGAAAATGTGAAATAGAGGACTAATATGGAGTGGAATGTATCGGAAAGAATAAACGTTCTAAGTGCTAATTAGATATTTATTCCTTTATGTCTCTCTCCTAAGGCCCTATCACTACTATGAGGATATTTATATATCAAGTATAGATATTCGATCCGCTGTATTTGATTTAAAGGAGTGGGCCCCACCTATAGATAAGCCTATCTTATTGAATACCCAGGCAATCCAGCAAAATAAGGCTGAACATTTATTAAAAGGGTTGAGGTTGGAAACCAAGCCACGTATGAGATTGGCCCCTTCTCCCTATTTTCGTAATCAACGGTATGAAAGCCGCTGGTGTAAATGTTGTACCGAGATCGGAGGCACAATCAAGCCCTCGAGTGATTCACAATGGCACCCAAGTCGTCAACCACCACATCGTCCATACTTTCCGATGATTCCTGGGCTTGTCTAATATGGGCTATCATAGTTCTCTTAGAAGTTGGCCACTCGGTTTAGTATTCGGTCAGCCTTGTCTTCTCGTTGGAATTGTCTTCTTAGTAGCTTGTAGAGTGACTCGCATATACTTAGAGTCCCCTACCTTCCAGAGTCAAATTAGAGTCAAATAAACCCGTATGATAACCGCCTAGACGCTAATGATCATTTCGTCTATATATATTACACCACTATATAAATCGAGAGGTACCTAGAAGTTAAGATACGAGATAACTCAATGAAGCGGCTAAGCGCGCAAGGAACCACCGCTCGTAACGTGTGTTCACGGGACTCATGATGCAATACTAGTCAGACGTTTGGGACAAAGGTCTTAATCCTGCAGTAACTAGGCACTGTCCTAAATTAAGATGCCAAACATGATTCGTTAGAGACCGAGCCGCCAGGCGGTCCATATCGTGGAGGCCAATAACTCATGAAAGGTTCTTGGTGAAAACTCTCGAATTGGAGATTCATACCTGCTTGAAGGTTTTGGGAACTACTGGAACCTGATTCCCAGGCCCTGATTAGACACTCCGTGCTGCATTGTAGTTCTGAGTTATTTAAATGTAATACTAAAGATCTCGTAAGTTTCATATGCTAATATTGAGGCCGTGAATATAATATAGTATTAGTTATTAGCTTATTAGTTCATATTAACTAGGCTATTTATAGACTATAAGCTTTGTAGTAAATTAATAATTAACTATAAAGTAATATCTAGGGGCTATTTTAATAACCTTACTTAATATTAAAAATAGTCGATACCTTATTAAAAGTTCTTCCTATTGTTAATACTTTTTAATACCTAAAGTATATTTAAGTAAGTTAGTAATATATTCGTGATTAATATTAGGGTTACCTAATAATATATATCTTTCATCAACTTTCCCTTTTATAATTATAACTTCTAATTATTTAGTAAAATAAAATAATAAATATATTTATTTTATAAAGTTAGATAAGAATTAAAATACTAATTTAAGTCTGGCTAATAATATATCTTATAGTTACGGTAATATAATCAATATCCGTTAGAAAATAGATGTAAATATAATTAGTCTCTAGATATAGTAGCGAGCTGGCAATTAGTATATATATAGTATAATTCTTAGTAAGGAGGATTGATTTCTATTTCTAGAGTTAACGATTTAGTATGTTGAAGGAGAACGAACACAGTGGGTGTAATTTGCTGTGTGACCATTAAAGACATGTATGGGACGTTTTTAAAATTTCAGCTTGGCGGGAAGGATAGAAAGGTCAGCGTGCTGTCTGACAAAAAGACGACAGAAGCGTGCACGAATGGAAATGATGCATTGCAATGCAATTCAGGTGTACAAGGACCATATCATATGCATTGCGACACAATGTTTGCAGTAATTGTTACAGTAGGGTCTTGACTCTATCTTTATCGGCGTGTCCCCAGTTTTAGTGAAAATCTTTATCGCGGTCTAATGACGTCGTCACTAGATAGCTGTGAGTAACCAATCTGTCTGTGACCTCTAAGAAACCTGAGCCCTGGCGGGTCGTGTGGCTGTTTGCCCATGATCACCGTTGTCCTGGCAGAATGACTGGTACGCCACCCACAACTGACATACATTCTCGCTGCACCCCATTCAATTATTCAGCAAGAAAGGCAGCGAGACTGGAAAGCAGGAGGTCTTAAGGTGCCCTTGGTAACAGTACCTATATCAAATATAGCTGAATTCTATAGGTCACTTTAAAGATAATACTACAGTTCCACTGTTTGCGCTTATGTAAAACCCATGCTTTATAACCACCGTTATATTGAACTTTCGGGAAACTCTAAACAGGATTCGAAACTAATATCTGGCTGAACTTCTCATACCAAAATCTAAACAGTAGCCACAAGCAACAACATCTCAAGGTTAGGCACACTGGCCCGTACTGGGATCAGCTCTAGAAAGAAATTAGTAAATGGTCACGAAACTCAAATCTGCGGGAATATATCATCAGGGAAACTTACGAGAAATCCCAAACAGCATTAGAGCCTTCAGGACCGTTTCCCACTTCTTCATACGAAGACCTGCCCCCGTGATCACAGCCATTGATCTCCCTATGCAGTCTATCTGTGCAAGTAGCTGATGAAATACGAAACCAACTTCCAATTACGTTTCTACCAACCATGACAGTGAAGTCTGCCTTCTTCAAGGTGCTCAGATTGACGCAGAAAGTTTTGAACTCTCCATAGGTATAATCAGTTTCGGCCAAGCTGCCGTCGGTGCAAAGGCGCTGGGCTGCTTCTAGGGCGGTGAATTTGTCTCCGGACCATGTTTCTCCCGAGCGGTGGCACTCTCCGCTGACTATAGGAAAGGCAGCCAAAAAGGTGGCAAGGAGGAGTGATGGGTAGTGCATTTTTGATATTGAAAGCCGGTTGTTGGCTAGTGAAAGTAAGGAGTAAATAGAAGAGTCAGGAGACAAATGTAAGAGGGGTTTAGACTGATTTGTGTGATAAGTGGCTTGGTAGTGTTCCAGTCAACAGCAGAGGGGTCCCAGATTTATAGCAAAAATTGATGAGTTGCTCGTAGCCCATGATTCTACTAAGCCTCTAGTTTGTGCAATGTACTAGTAGGGTACCCGTGAAGACTGATGAAGGAGGAAGATAATTGCCGAGAATAGTAATCGCCGACTGGATGAGAATATAGGCATACTGATCAGAAACCGGTTTTGTTTGATTGATATGTAGCGGGGTGCCAAAACAGCCGGGATTTGAAGATCTTGGTAATAAACCGCGACAATAATATTCAGCCAACGCTCTGCCGATAACTGGCCTCTACTAGCAGTCTATTTCTGTTGGATTGCATTAAAATCCCGGTTCATGCAGTCCACGTATCTACGCTACGTCAATTAAATCCTTCAATGCTGCCATATGCTGCTAAGCCTCCGCGGCCCGTGCGGAAGGAAGTAGATCACCTGGGGCTTTAAAAAGCGGTACAGTAGGAATACACTTCTCTATATTACAGCGGTGACAGATATAACTGCTCGCGCACTAGCTATATACTTGGTTATTAAATCTCTATTGAAAACCGACCTTCCGAGTCTCTTATTAGTACAGAGAATAAATCGTAGCAATTAACTTTAATTTTAAAGTATTAAAGTATGAGTGGTGATGTATAGTCTTACTTCTAATTGCAATGCGGCCAATAAGATCGCGTAGATTTAAGCTTTCTTCTAGCGCTTGCTCAGCCTCACCGTATTTCAGCAGGCGCTGAGTCTTTTAACTTTCACAAAATCTGTAGATCCTCTCGTATAAGACACAAGGATTTGAATCCTTGTGCTTTAAAACAAGTAGTAGGTATAGCTATTTGCGTCATAAGATAAGGATAGTATTAACAAGGCGGGTTTAAGTCAGGTAATTGAAATTATGAAAACTATAAAAACTCTAAGGAACTCTTTACAAATACACTCCAGTTCAAGCTCAACCCATTATCAATGAGATACTTCTACAACCTAACCTAACCCAACCCTTTTATATCTCTCACCATGAAGCTTGCATCATTTCTCATTGCTACTGCGGTAACATCTGCTGTTGCCTTGCCAGGCTCTCTCCAAAAGCGTGAATGCCACGGATCTGGTGAAACCTGGGGTGCTGAGAAATTTCTTGCTCTCCAGACTGCCCAGGAGAAATGCAATGGCGAGATAAACCGCCCCTTCACCACTGGTGGCCAGTACATCAGAAAGTGTGTCAATCTGAGCAGTACTAAAAAGATGGACTTTTTCCTCCGCCATGACGACGACATTCCTGCCGATGGGCCTGCATATGCTATTGATCCGGGTCTATGCACTGAGTATTTCCATCGGGAAATTAATGGTTGTGATCATGGAGGACGGAGTTCCTACCCTGGCACCCCCGGAGGCACTGGCGCTCTGACTGTCTCGTGAGTCTTGGCATCCTAGAAGTGATGGCTTAACAATGCTAACGAAATGTCTTAGGGCTGACCCAAACGAAGGAAACTGTGCATAGAGATTCTAGAGTAAGTAAGCACTGAAGTCAGCTATTGAAAGTTTTTTTAAAAGGACCTAGAAAATACTATTGGAAAGGGGGAGTGGGGCACAGTTTATTACCTATCCATTCATATACTAGTCGGTTGAATACTTCATGTTTTACCTTGGCTTTTATCCTACCAATACAACATGGATTAAGGGTTAAATACATAGATCTTATTGCTGAAGTGGCTACGTATTATCCATCGAGCTAGCATCCCTTGATTAAGCACGTGTACAAGAAATGCACTATATTTCCAGCTCTATAGCAGTCCGAAAGTTAGCCCATTACTTTATCATCTTGAATACGACGTTGTAGGTGAATTTTCTGCATGGCTATTTTATTACTTATTACTATTCAAACTGTATTTAGAATTTAGTTTAAAATATTTCTTAAGGCAAACCAAGCTCTCCTTGCTCTGTCTACAACGTCATCGGCAGCGGTAATAATAGGGCTTTTCGTGACGACGGTAAAGGAAACCCCAATTCGTAAGATAAACGCCTATGATGCAATACTGCTCAGACATTTTGGACCAAGGCTTTAACCCTACTGCTATTAAGCACTATCATGAGATTGGATGTCAAACATGATTCGTCAGAAAGCGAGCCGCCAGGCGGCTTGCATCGAGGAGGTGGTCAGCAACTCACTCATCCTATCAGAGCGACCGCCAAGTCAATGTACCCGCCTAGAATCATACGATGACTAGTACCGTAACTGTGAGATCAAGATAGTGGCTAAGGATATACAGAAATAGTTTTAGTGACTATTGTCGAGTTGAAGATATTTACAACTGCCCAATAGTTTTGGGAATTACCGGTAGCTTGATCCCAAGTCTTGATCAGATACTCTAAATTCATCTTTAGCACTGCTTGAAGATCTTTTTGAGTAATTAAATGTGACAATCAATGTCTCGCAACTTTCATGTGTCAATAATCAGGCTGTGACTGCAACATGGTGTTGGTTGTGAAGCTGCTGGTTAATCTCGATTAGGCTGCTTATGGACCATCAGCTACATGATAAATTGTAAATTGGCTGCAGAGTAATGGCCAGGTGCCCTTCTAAATACCTCACCCAATATTAAAAGGCTCAAAACCCCGCTCAACATCCCACCTACGGTTGATGTTCCTTCGTACCTAAAATATACCCAACCGTGTCAGTGACATTTTGTTGCCAAGACCGGGCATCCTCAATGACATGCGCCTTTTTTCAACCTTTGCTCTAGTGGCCGTGACATTTGGCCATCTGATATGGTGTGACAGCAAATTCATCCGTCCCGAAGAGTTAGACAAGAACCAAGGCGCCGCCTCAGATCCAGCCAAGAACATACGTCACAATGACGGTGACACAATCAACCTCCGTTGGGAGACCGATCTGGACATCATCAGTGTTCAAATATGGCAAGAGGGTGACGGCGAGTACATGTACAACACAATTCTAAGTAAGGGAGACCCATTTCTAACATGCTGGTATTTCATTATGCTAATAGCAATCAACTTCATAGAGGATTCCAAGTCCACAAGCTTGTTGTGGACTTTCAAATACAACTTTGGCGGCCTATCGAAGAACAACGAAGATTCGATATATAGCTTTGTGCTGTTTGAGTATGGCATCAAAGGCGCGCTAGCAACTTCTCAAAACGTGAACGTTAGCGCCCCAAAGCCTGATGAAACCAAATATGTCACCATCGCGACGACTTTGACTTACCAAGACGTATCATCCAGGACTGAACCCTCCACCGAGTCCGAGTCAAAGACCTCCACGGTACCTACAACGACCGACATATCTTTGAGCGAGGAAACAACGTCGAGCATAGCCGCCACAGCCAGCCCAGGGTTATCCCAAGGAGCCACTGCAGGCATAGCTGTTGGCGCATTACTTGGAGGACTTTTGCTCTTCGGGGGGTTCGGATGGTTGATTTGGAAAAGATTTATTACAAGGAATGGTGGACACGATAATGCAAATGGTATCACAAGCCAGCCAGAGCAACAGGTATACTCTATGGGACAAAAGGCTGAGCTGCCAGCCGACTCTCAGAACCCTCATAATCACCCTGGCAGAACCGTACCGGGATTACATGAAGCACCTTAGTTAGTCGTTACGCCTCCTGTGTAAAGTTGTTAGGCATAATGATTGTTTTGACTCTATGCTTGGAAATCGAAACATTGTCAGAATTATTATGTCGGTATTTTTATTTACTCTATTCAACTAGATCAGAATTCACAGGTCAACAAGCTTTCGTTATCTAGTATATCTAACAATAAACTTCTCAATCATCATTAGAAGCATAATAATGGTTCACCACAGGCTCCGTATCCTCACTGCCATAAGCGCTACCACCATAGTTCAAATACCCCTGCGTATACGGCACGGCCGGGAACTTGCCGCGGATATCTTCTGCATCACCAAACACCCAAACAGTAGCCATACCCATGACCTGATGCTGGGCAACATGGCAGTGCATCATCCAAGCTCCGATATTATCCTCAGTGATCCGGATTCTCCACGCGCGCCAGCCTGCAGTGTTGTGTGGAACGCCTTTGACGGCGTATCGGTAGAGGTTGGTGGTGTCGCGAAGTACGGGTGTGAAGTTCTTGAAGTGTTCTTCGTTATTTTGCGCGTCGTACGTGCCGTTACCAGAACCTATATCGTAGACGTGATAGCCATGGACATGCATGGGATGGAAATCCCAGCCGCCGGTAGGTCCGTTGTTGTTCTCCCATACGATATCCAGAACCTCACCGACCTTGGCTGGGAAGGCTTTCGTCTCAGGGTCGAAGCCGCCATGCTCCAAGGCTAACGTGTAGTTGGGCGTCTTGCCAGTCTCGTATACCTGGATGAGATAAGGGACCTGGTTATGCTCGGCTTGGACGCTTTCCTTCCACGGAAGTCCGTTTTGACTAGTTATTATTGTTAGTAGTGTAAAGGAGAATGTGGTTCCAGTGTCAACTCACGCCCAGGCCACTGTTCCGTTCAAAGTTCCGTTCTCATACTGACCAGTGGTCAGAATCTGATTGATCTGGATAGTAACAGTTCTCGTGACCTCTGATAAGCGAGGAAACGCTCGGTTGTTCTTTTCGGACAATCCCTCCAGGGTATACTCAAGATAGTCGTAGGTCTTGTTGGATAATTCGATAGGCGACGAGGACGGGAGGGCTTTCGGTAGAGCAACTTCGTCGTTGCATCGGTACTTGAGCAAGGCGTAACCGGTTATCACTTGTGGGCGGTCACGACTTTCATATCGGACCCAGAATTGCGACTTCTCTCCATCGCAAACTTCGTCTTTGAACTTTGTGGTCAAAAGATAGCTAAAGCGTTGACCTGAAGAGACCTGCACATGGTCGATAGCCGCAGGTTTGGTGTATGAGCCGTCAGCTTCGATGACAGTGAAGTTGTCGTGGTCCTCGATTCCAAGCTTGATCAAGGATAGCGCAGTTGCGCTAATGAAGCGAAGACGGTAAGTTTTGCCGGGATCGACATGAATGATGTGAGGCGTGCAGCTGAGATCTGGTGCATCATCAGAGCTTTTGTTGCCGCTCTTTCCCTGCAGTGTGATAGATTGTGGTTCACCAGACCATTTGAAAGGGTCTGCGAGAAGTCCAGCCTCGATTGTCTCGTCTTCTGCTACATAGTTGTCACCCACAAGGAGCGACACATCTTCGTCGTATTCATATTCTGGTTTATCGGCGTCCCAGACAATCAAGGCCCCATGAGCTGTTAAACTTTGGAACCCGACGTGGGAATGATAGAAATATGATCCTGCATCTCCGCGCTCGGGACGAATCTCGTAGTCGAAGAATTGATTCGCTGGGATGGGCCATTGGCTGACAAGAGGAGTGCCGTCGGAGAAAGGTGCGGCTCGTTGACTCAGGCCATGCCAGTGCTACTATTGTGAGCTGATGCATTTGCAGAGATGCAATGGAAGACCTTACTACTGTAACGTTGTTGTCTGGTAATCGATTGTAGACACGGATCCAGGTGGTTTGTTCCTCTTTGAGGTAGAGAGTCGGCCCGGGAGAAGTGCCATTGAACGTCACCGAAGACCTCGATATGCAATTGACTTTGATGTCATCCAGGGTTGCCTCGAGCACATAATCCGGTGTAAAGCTCCCATCATGCACTTGGGATTTTGCAGAGACCAAGGCCAAAAACGGCAACAAAGCAAGAACGTTGAATCTCATCCTTCAAAGCTTACTTGTCTGAGAGCATCTGAACAAAGAAATGGATGAAGTGACAGATGCATGATGATATAAATAAGTTTTCAGGCCTGCACTAGAGGTTGGACAGGGGTCTGGATTGCTCCATGGACAATGTCACCCAACAAGCTTTCAGCACGGCAAACTCGGGTGAGCACTAAGGTATCACGAGAGACAAACGGTTAGTCGCCTCCAAAAGTAAGCGGTCACAGCAGAAATGACGTCTTTCACAGCCTCAAGCTCGGGTTTATTTGGTAATAAGTGGTAGTTCGAACAGGCTGACAAGGCAGTAATCTTGCTTGTTTCATTCTGTGCCACTCGAGTCCGCATCCTTTTTCCAATACACAAGATTATCGCGTATCACAGAGTGACGTGTCGCATGGTTTTACCCCTTCTGGCTAGTAGTGGCTGGCTTAGACACGATCATCGCGAGTTGTTGGGGGCTGTAAGTTTATCTAGGCGCTATCTAATCATATGCCGACCAAGCCGACGGGGAAAGCTCTGGGGTACCCCCGCTGATCTAAATTGGAGCCTGCCGATCAATATCACATTGGTACAGGAGGTTATGCACTGCCATTGGGGCAAGAATTGAACGTTTAATTACTAAACTCTAACTATCTGCCGATGTCTACAGCCTTTTAATCAATTTCTTACTCAACATCATCCTGGACGCAACAATCAAGAGAGTGGCAACCGTCCCGACTCCTGCGGCATAGAAGATAGCTGCCCTATATGGTCCAATCGAAGACGCCTCCGATGCTTTTGAAGCATCAATCAGAATACCGGCCAGAGGAGCTCCCATTAGGTACCCGGGAGTCCAGAAAGAGGTCATCAAGCTAATGGACGCTGCAGCTGAGCCTGGAGCAAGTGCGGCTACGGCAGTAGGAAGTGCGACGAAGAAACTTCCATTTGCACATCCGTTGATGATGGCGAAAGCGAACAGAGGCGGCAGAGATGAACTGACAGGCCAGATCGCCAACATAGAAACACTGTTCATCAAGGCTGCAAGTGCAAGTGCATTGAATGCACCGATTCTGTCGCATACCCAACCCCCTCCAAGCCGGCCAACGGCCGTTGAAGCACCAAAGCCAGCTACTAGTCCAGCACCCGTAGACGCCGAGAGGCCAATGGATCTGGCAAAGACGGGCAAGAAGAATGGAGGAACAAATAATGCAAACACACCCACAGCTCCCGCCATAGTAAGAGTCAGAAAGGGCATGCTCTTCAGTTGGGACCAGTCGAACCGTGATGTCGAGCCACCTCGGTTGCGCTCTTGGAGAAATAGTGCGCAGGGAATTCCAGTGGCCAGGATGCAAAAGCCGAGGATTCGGAACGTCCATTGCAGGCCAAGCTTATCGATCATGGCTTGTGTCGCGAGAGGGAGAACAGTAGCACCGACACCGCCTCCGGCCTTTACCATGCCGTTTGCTGTACCGAGCTTGCTGCTGAACCATTGAATAGGCAATGTGTTGGTTGCGGTATACAAGAGGGATGTTGAGAGCCCAACAAGAAGTCCAGCGATGCAGAACAGTCCGGCGAGATGCTCAAGCGTAAAACTCGTGACTATCAAGCCCGACCCGAAGAGTACTGTAGCTACAAGACTGGTCGATCGAATACCAAACGATCTGGCCAGTCGCACAGATGCCAGACCAAAAGCGACCATACAAGCCATGTATAAACTCCCAACAAAAGTAATTGTGCGAATATTGGTGTCCAGCTGTGGTGATTGGACGATAGCTGCTTGCAAGACACCCCAGGCGGTTGTGTAGCCATTGATCCAGAAGAGAAGAATTGAGCAGGCGGCGACAATGGTCCAGCCGTAGCCTCCATCGGGGATAGCGCTTGTAGCATGCTCTGGTGCTTCTTCTTCGTTGGCGATGGCGTCTTGTGAACTGTTGGGTGCGTCGATTACGTTGTCGCGGGTCGGGGTCATTTCTATGTTGTCATCTTGAGGCTTTGGTCGGTCAAGAGGGGACAGTGTGATGGCATGCGCGATTGTACTTGTAGTAGCCATACTGGAATACAGAATATCAGTCTTTAATTGAAGTCAATTAGTGAAGTTAAAGCATAATTTCGATCTAAATCACAGTTTAATCGCAGCATAGTATGGAGAGCATTTATATGACTTACAGCCCTACAGGGACATCACATGAAGGGCGCGTTTCAAGGGCGCCCTTTCAGAAGGATCGCTAAAATGACGGCATTTGCTGCAGCGTTAAGGGTAACTTGTCATAGAGCCAAGAAGGCTATTCTGACCTGGGACTAAGGCGGGGTTGAAGGCGCCTTTCGTATGACATTGCTGACACATATTGGCAGGGCATCTCGATCCCTACGGACTTGGCAGCCTGTGTATTTGACTGAGATTTATTAGAAGGTCGATTGATTATAGCAACACATTTATTACTCCTGAGGATCAAAATTATCACACTTATCGAAGGGTATTGGGACGTGTTGTGATCAGTTGCTGGGTTACTAGATTCTACAAGGTTATTACTCCTTAATCTCAGTGAGTATGCTGGTCCATAACAATCTGATAGACTACAGAAACATAATAGTCTACTAAGGACCAGTGAGTACCTAGACTAGCATCGCCAGGCGACTTCCTTGATAAGGCACCGTCACATAAGATTAGAGGGCATATTGCAGAAACGCATAACTGAATGGGAAGAAATAACATGCTACTACTGCCACTATCGCGATTTTCGTTTCATGACCTTCAATTGAAGAGTGGTATCTAAGCAAGGTTAGTTATTCAGATACAAGGCGCCACGCGTCTAGCTCTCTACAATACCTTTTCCTAGAGGTAGAGTCTATAGCCTCAATAAGAAGAGCTCTGGCTTTTGTCTTAAAGCTATGCCCTGTGCTTCCTAGTAGTCAGCTGCACTACATTACCGAGGTTGTGCTTCTTTCACAAGCACGAGGGCGCCTTTCTGCTGACTCTGGTACCTCGGCCACCTTCTACCCCGGACAGTCAACTGTAGCAATTGTACGGATTCTGGGATGATAAAGGGGTGTGTATGGATCTCTTTAACAGAATTCGGGGTTATTTCACGTTGGTTGATTGATAGGTCTGTAGTTTGTTTCTCCTGCTCATCCCAACCTTGGGAGCAACGAGGAGATCGGAAACCCAAATTGGCCGTTATCCCCCAACCTGCGTGCAAAAAAGTTGAAATTTCCTCATATCTCAGTGTTCCAGCCAGCAACGTCTATGAAATCTCCTGGATTTGACTTGTTTGTGGCGTATACTCATCATATCGCCCTTTCATCCCTAGCAAACAGATACCAAGCCAGTAACACAGCGCCATTATTACTCGTGCTAGCAAGTCTATACTCCAAAGCTGGGCATTTTTGGCCCAGTCTGGCGGCCGCCCGCCAAATGGCTGACAGACCCAAGGCCATGACACTGGTATCTTGCCGTGGTATATATGGACGCCATGGTAATAATAGATGGACCGTAACTGGACTTGAAGCATGAAGCTTAATAGTGCTTCGCGTCGCGCAGGCAAAATAACAAACATCGCCTTGAGCCAGAGCGGGGTTGAACGCAACTGCGGAAAGAGATCCTTGTCCAGGATAGCGCTGCATATGTTACGCCAAAGTGTATGGTCCGCTTCAAGATCGACTGTCAAAGATTCATCGGCATGGAACTTGTTTCGGAAGAATGACATGCGTTGACCGGGCTTGAACTCTGTAACTCTGCCAGCAGGCATGAGGGCGTTACAGCATCCCCAACCATTCGTCGTATAAACGTGTATAAATCCTGACACACAGGTCAGTTGTTTGCATCCGGGACCTCTTCCTTCGTAAGGATGCCAGTGCAAGGGCATCTGCCATTGACTTGAGTTGGCAATATTGATGCGAATGTGGGGAACTGGCGAGCTCTGTGACGGGGGTGGGAAGGTAAAGTCGACTCCGTTCGGGGGAGGCAGATGAAATGTTGAAACATCTTTGGTATTACTTCGACGCATAGTAGCTATGCTGTGTGATATGATTTATGTTTGGTTGAAGATGAGAGTTTCTATCTTGGATACACATGTGGTCTGATGAAGCATGTCATCTCACATGTGTAACGGCACAGCAGCAGGGCGGTCAAGTGCGGCAGTGTGTGTGTTACAGAGTGTGAATGCTTCATAGCCTTGGGAATAATTTAGGGTAACAGCCTTACTGTATGGTTTAAGTAACTGTGAAGGATATCGAGCAATCACTTGTAGATTTGAGTCAGCCTTGGTCCATAGACACTTAGACTAGCACCCAACTACTTATGTCTGCGGAAGAAGGCAGGACGGCTTTTCCAGGTACCGATGCGGTACTTGCACAAGTCGATAAACTTTTATAGAAGCTCATGGCATTAGAGAGAATAAAGCTGTTAGTTTTTCTGTAGCAGATGCACGAAGACATGATTTATTCCAAGTCCGTCAATACTATTCATCTGCTTTGATAGGCTAGATATATGAATGAAGCCGATGAGCCATTTACTTTATCCGCAAACTGAGGGAAGTATAATTATAAACCTTCACTTTTAACATTAAGTTTATCTATCCTCTGAATAACAAATGCCATCTAAAATCAGCCATCCTGGCCAAAACCACTTCCATTACACCATGACCTTCATTCCCATGGCAGTCTTGCCCGCCATGGCCTTCAGCTCAAAGTGCTGCGCCATCTTGGCTGATCCAGAGCCACCCGACACGTCGATAACAGAAACCGCAGCCTCAGTGGTACCGTTTCCAGGCGAAAGGGCATAAATGAAGTTACCAACAGCAGCCAGATCAATCAGGCCAGGGTCGCCATTGCAGCTCAAGTCAAGCTCAGAGATAACACTGGCATCCTCGAGGCTCATCTCGACAATTCTGTTCTTGCCAACGTCGGTCACGAAGGCAGTCTTGGTCTTGGGCGAGATGGCCACCCAGCATGTTGCGGCTTGGCCATCGACTTTTCCGGTGGCGACGGTTGTGGCCTCACAGCTGTTGGGGTCGACGTTGAGGATTGCGGCGCCGAAAGAGGCGTCGGTGGCGAAGATCTTTGAGGTGCCTGGGATGATTTGGGAGCCAAATAGCACGGCAGTTCCTTCGGGGGAGCTGCGAACTTCTTTCTTGCTGACGGCTGCAGCACCGTTGGACCTCTCAACATTCATAGAGGAGAGGAAGCCAGTGTTGTTCACCGCCGGGTCACCCTTGACCATGGTAAGCAGCATGCTCTCGTCATCAGAAAAGAGAAGTTGCGAAACGGTGTTGGTAGGTCCCTTCGGTGGCGTCGTCTGCTTAAGATCAAACGGTCGTAGCTCATCCATAGCACCGAGGCCTTTCTTAGAGAAGCTACTGCAGGAGACACCAGCTTTGGCACCAGTTGAGCCCACGCAGACGACCTTGTTCTTCATCGAGGCGGCGACGGTGTTGGGGAACTCGCCGGGGATGTCGACCGGTTTGCCAACCATTTCGAGTTTGGTGGGATCGGATCGCGAGATGGCCAGCATACTGAGCGTGTTCGAGCCTGCGTTCACGGCAAAGACATGCTATGATGGGAGTTAATACAGCTCTGAAGTATAGTGGAGGAGAGAATGGGACTTACCTTGCCTGCGATGGTTAAAGATGATTGACTGACCAGCGCATCAGGTGTGGCAGGGTTGCCATCAGCGTCAACAGCCACAGAGCCAGCACCGCCTGTCAAGGTGATGCTACCCTTGGATAGAGTGCCATCTTTGCCGATAGGTAGCGCAACGACGCCATTGGTCTCCTCGTTGGTGATGAGGTAGATTGCCTTGCCCATTGCACCGGCGCTCTCCATGGAAGGGCGACAAGCAGGGTGACTGCTGACCTCCTGCGCCAGCCATGTCAATGCAGGAAGAAGGAAACAAGATTTGAATGAGGGAACCATTTTGAAGGATGGAGTAGTATTTGTGGAAGAGAAGGTCTAGAGGAAGATGGTTGGGGATAAAGCAGGCCTGCTGCGAAGAATGAATGACTGGGAATGTAAAGTGTTGAGTGAATGCTGTAGTAATCATTTATTCTGCAGTTGGCGACATCTATCTTTTATACAAGTCTATAATATTGATCCAGCTCCAGCGACAGCTTCGCAAGATATCAAGGGTGAAATAACTGAGTAATCCAAGTTACCCTTTTGGGAATACAAACAAACTCTACAATCCACAGTGAAACGGTGCATAATGAAACCAAAGCCCCCTGCCCTCATAATCATAATTTCCTCTTACGGCCTAGCGCGCTACAATGGGGAAAACCACAGGGTAGTCAAGGGTTCTAAGGCAAGATACCGGAAACATAATTAGAACGGAGGAATTTATTATGCATATATTGCTGCAAGGCACAAGATGTTACTGTTCTCACTGGTGATCAAGGATGGATTTAATTGTCATCTCGTTTTGCTACCAGTAGAGCTTTGATGTATCCGCACATGATTGGGTGACAAGCCACCGAGTGTCACCTCAAAAATCAGGAAACATTCCACACAACTTCGGTTTTAACCGGATTCTCATTATGTAAGTCCCATTACTTATTTGTTTTTTTGCTTTAACCTTTAACTTTATCAAGCCCAGGTTTTTCAAATCTGTCAATGATATCAACAATGAGAATCCCTTTGTTTACATAAAAAGACGACTAACTATTTTCTCCAACTAATGATGTCACTCCACGGCCCCTCTAAGCTTAAAACTGGTCTACGGACACCACACGGAGTTCGGCACCGTAGTTCTGCCATTTGTAGGTTGTTGTGCCGCCCTGCTTCGCTCTGCCATGGTAAGCCACACGCAAGTATGCCTGGGCGTAGCCACTATTCCTGTTTGGGAAATCTTGATATTCTCATCATTTGCTGTGGGTGAGACTCGCTGATCTACCAAATTGTGAAACATCGCTGAAACTCAAACGTTCAACGCCGTCAAACGGCTTCTTAGTGACTGTCTTTTCTAAAACATGTGTAAAACGAGTTTTGATCCGGTCTGTCTGTAGTATAATCGTAAGAGTAACAGACTCTTCGATCCTTAGAGCATATACTGGGGAGGGTTGGTGGCTTCGCGTTTCTTCATGTCAGCCAAGACCCCTGTAACTGGAGACCCTGTTTCCCCAGCCTCCACTAACTTAGCAATTCAGGGCTGCACTGCTCCCCTAGCGCCTGGGGCATAGCCAGTGGAGTTAAACTCGTTGTTTGACTAATCATGAGCGAGGACCAACCCTTCCCAGCACCTACGCTCACGTTTTCTGACTTTTGTTGATTTCTTTATGCTTTTTCTCCATCCTTACCCTTTAACCCCTCGTTCATCTTCACTTGTCTCAGTTTAAACGATGAGTAATACTATTTTCCGAATCTTCAATCCTGGCGGTTAGTCACCCCTTGCTAGTACTTAACAGTCTCGTTAATCACTCACCAACAGAGCCCAAGGAAAACCCCGTTGAGAAAAGGCGGGCCCAGCTCCGGCGAGCGCAACAGTAAGAATATTCCACCGCACTACCCAGTTACATCTTACTAAATTATAATCGCTAGATCATATCGTAGTCGCAAGGATAGATACGCCAGGACTCTCGAGGATGAGTTGGCCAAATCTCGGTCTAGCGAAGCAGAACTAATGCGCGAATGCGAAAAGCTCCGTTCAAATCTTCAAGTCGCTCTTGATCAGCTCGCCCAACATGGCATAGGGTTTCCTTCCGAGATCAGGCCACAAGATCCTACCTACGATGGTAGTGAATGGCCCATCTTATCAAGCACAACAGCCTCATCAAGCGGCCTGTCGCCCAACTATAGCACAGGTGGCCAAGCTGTGGATATAGTTCCCTCTCCACAGCTCATCTCGCCAAGTTCTTTCGGTGACTTTTCCGATTCACCTGGGAGCTCACAGGGTCCTATTCTATTTACACAAGGGGTTTTATCTAACTCTCGCGTGTGTGAGGTGGATCAGATTGTTGCAGGCATGGAGTTTGTGCTGAAGTATGCTTCCCTTACCATATCAGCGCATCTCTGCTAACAAGTGACAAAGGATTGAGGAGCCTTGTCTGGGCCATTTCCACGGCGACCCAAAGAAACCCGACGAACCAGCCAACCATGCCCTGACTGCCTCCGCACACCTTGTCGCCGCCTGCGACTACCTATCGCCTACCAGCAATTCCCCTCCACCTGTGTCTCCCGCCTTTGGCAACATACCGAAAGCTATGCTAGATCGATTGCTAGCTCTGGCGCCGGACCTATCCGATGAGGGAGACTTGACGCCAATTCAAGCGTGGAATAGTATCCGGTGTAGGCCGAACTTTGGTGGGTTCGATACACGGAGCTTGGGCACGCTTGCTACGAAGTTGAAGAAGGCTGTCAAGTGCCACGGGTCAGTCTTCTCGGTGATGATGAGGAGGTTCTTTCACTGATGACCAAACAGATTTGGCGCCGTTGTAAAACAATCTGTTTTTGAGAGCTTGGTACGCGAAACACTTGTAGTTGGACGGAATTTTTAATATTGCACGGTCCAATACCTAGTAACGTTGATTGGGTATTTGGAACAGACTGTTGGCAGTATCGTGGTCAACGGGGTTTTGTATCGTTTCAGTATATCACTTACCCCGGGGTTAACCCATTCCGATCTATATGTTCAAAAGTCTATCAACACATATAAGTAATCATCAAGGTGAATATGTCATTAATTATCAATTTTAACAGCTGGCCTTAAGAAAGCGTCACTAATGCACGTGTTTGGTTCAAAATTCATACCCTACTGAGCAGTAACCACATGCATCCCCTTGCTAATTGATCGCCTTCATATCACTTTGTTTGTGCCTCATTCTTTTTCTCCTCCTCCAACTTTGCCAGATGTTCAGCCCAACATTCTTCGCAAGATTCCCATGCAATCGTCTCGTGTCTATCGGCATACCAGCATTCATCACTAGGGCACTTTTTCAAGACTGGGATGAATCTGGCTAGCTCGCAATGAGTCGTCTTTTCCTGGGGTTCAGACTGCGTGTCGCAGCGACCGCAAGAACTTGTTATAAGAGTAACTGTGCACATGGTGTCTTTTCTGGAAAAGGTGAAGTAGGGTGTTGTACTATGATGATTATGTTGAATATAATTTCGTTGGCCTCCTAAAATGGAATATTTGCTAACAGTTTGCTGGAGGGAAGGAGAACCCATCGGAGGAGATGTAAGAACATTTATAGAATCCTATGCAATAGTGATTCAGAAAACCCCTTTCTCATTAAGTGCTCTTTAACAGAGCCGTAGTCTATCTTGCTATACTGATCCAGTGTCTCTGTCTATCCTTATCCTAGTGAAAGACTGTCACTACTGCTCTTGCTGTTGTTGTTGCTGTTGTGCCCGCTGACGGGCTCTGAGCCACTCATTGTACGCATTTACGCAGGTATCGCAAGAAGTCCAGGCTACCAGTTTTGTCTTGGAACTTTCAGTACACTGCTCGTCAGGGCAGCGCCCGTCTCGTGACTGTGCTCTGGCTGTTCTGCAGCGTCGGTACTCATACTCCCAACCGACGGCGAGCCCGCAATTGTTACACTGGAGTGTTACGTCTATGAGGTGGCACATCTTGATCTTGATCTTTTAGGTGCTTTTAATGGTGGTAGTTAGTTTCTGAATTTACGGTCAATTCAGGTAGTAGTGGGATGAAGGCACTTTACAGATTTGATGTTGATGAAAGGAGAAAACCCACATTGACACGATATGGATGCCGCTTTTATATTCATTTATTACAGTGAAGCACAACAACAATTTATGTTTCGTCTTCGCTATTGAAGAAGCTGAATTGTTAAAGGGAAAAGGCTTTCAATCACAGATATAGAACGCCTGTCTAAGATGTGGTGTCTCCTTCAGTTCCCTTCCTCAATAACTGCAGCCTCCATTTCTCAACCCTTCACGGGTACGAGTACTGACAGTTTGGCTCTGTATTCGTTCAATAACTTGTATTCTACATCGTTGATGAGAAAAAATATCTTACTCAATACCTCGACGGTATTGGAATTTCATTCATCTAATTTCGTAGTCCCTATCGTTCACCTTTATTCATATCCCTAGCCTAGCCTAGCACACTCGTCCAGCTGGGGTTCTCTGTCCCTGTTCCATCAAAACACACAAGGTAGTATACAATCGTGGTGACGAGGTTAAAGACCGCTAGCATGATAGTAAGAGACGCCGCTGACCGTGCAGTCAGAACACGCTCAACCCAACGATCCATAACAGTGCCAATCTTTCCCACCCAACTAATAGGAAGCCTATTTGGGGGTGAAGGTAAAGTTCCTTCTTCGCTTCTCACGGTACTGTCTTCGTTGATCGTGGACTGTGTTTCTAGCGTGGGGACTGTTGGCTGCGTTTTCTCTGATAGGAGCGCCCTGATGCCGAAATCCAACACCTTGGTTACTGCGAGACTCAGAATACCAGTGAGCGACATCAAACTGAGCCCATGAGTAAAATTTCGGACGGAATCCGGAGGTGGGACGATAGTGCTGGTGGACTTTTCTGCTTCGGGACCACTCTTGGCTACTCCCAAGACCAAAAGAAGTATGTAGAACCCACGCATCGGAACCACATGAGGAGATCCTGAAACATCGAATCGTTGACGTACCACCACATACATAATCCAGATGATTATTTGAAGGACCATAATTATGACGCAACACGATGCAGACCATGTGCAAAACGCAGCCAAGTCATGGGGGGCCTGGAGTGATCCGGAGTTACTGATATTGCACCAAATCCAGACCTCAAAGGGAGTTTGAAGCAACACAGCCGCTAGGACGATGCCATCCAATGAATCATCCTTGGTTTCCACAGAATCAGCCTCGTCTTCTTCCTCTTCCTCCTCCAACCCGCAGATATCCACGAGTAGTTTCGTCGTGAAGGCGAGGAAGAAGAGGAATGCGCATATCTGTGTTCCCGGGACACCCTTGAGACTAAAGACTTTGATCGTCTGAGGCAACACGGTAAATACCGACAAGGCTAACTTGACAATGAGAGCACTGGCCTTTGGCACTATTCGCTGACGCGTAGGTGCTGGATTTGAAGTTGAAAGTGATCGTCGAGCAGATATAACTAGGAAGATAATGTCGCATACTGCGTCGATAAAGCATACAGTTGGAATACATCGGGCGAGGTCAACATGGCCGCCGAAGAGATCGCGCTCTTTTCTTCGCCAACTCTTGGTGGGTTGAGCAATTGCGGCGGTGGCAAGGGATAGAAGAATCCAAAATGCCGCTTGTCCACTGACTTCCTCGGCCATCATAGATCCCTAGTATTGTGAATGTCAAGAGGGGAATACGCAGGTATGAGGCAACCTGAAAATTACATTGCCATGAATGATGATAAAACGACAATGAGGCTATGCAAGTAAGCCTGGAACTACGCCTTACCAATAAGCGGAGCGTATGCAGGAGTCCTGATCAGGAGATGTAAGCGAGTATTGCCTGGTGAGAATACGGATCTAACTAAATGGAAATAATCTTCGTCCGGATTTAGGTCTTATAATTAGATACCTACCATCTTTTCGCATAGGCAAAGCCAAGAGATCGGTGCAGCTATTATATACTGGTAGTAAGGCCAGTATGTTGGGTGACATACGTAGCAGGAAGGCCAAATCCACGTTTCTAAAAGGCATGACCTAGTAGTTGTAAAACAGGAGGAATCTTACTCAAATTTCGTTGGAATTTTCTTTCGGTAAGGTTCCTGTGATATTTATTCTTATGACCCTTGCGCCATTACATCCTCTCGACCCTAAGTGATGCTATGTCACCCAATTACATACATCCTACCCAGGTCCGACTTAGTAATGCGTCTCAACTGCTCGAGATGGCTAGCTCGGCTTCCATAAAATTCCCAACATCCTCCCCGGCTTGTTGTTGATTTCTTGAGCCTAAGGGTCGCCTTCGCATGGCTGAGGCTTCTGCAATGGACAAGAGACAAGCTCGCCCTCCATCCCCGCAATGGGGACACATTCACCAGAGCACTGCCAATAGATTATCAATTAGAATACAGGTTAAGGTCCATATCGTCTAAAGAGATACGTACACTCTTGTCAGCGCAGCACTTGGTAGCAGATGCTAAACCCAGGGCTGAAAGGGCAAAGGTAAGGGCGGCGAAAAGCTTCATAACTAAGTGATTAGGTATTTGGGATGGATGGAGAAGATCTTTTTTGAAGAGAAGATTGGTTTTGGCTCCAGTAGCATACAATCACTACATCTTTATACTTGTTGTCATGTGGGGTCAAGATTATTAAGTAAATCCTTCGAGCAGCTGAACGCTGATCATCGCCCTGCTTACGTCCTTATTATGTCATTAAGGATTGAAGGAACAATCCTTCATGAAATATCAAAGCCTCATAACCAACACTATGACTTCGGAAGTCGCTGTAGTCCTGGCCACGTAGAATAATCCGCCGCATCAAGCTTCTGGCTAAGCCGCAGACCAATATTTGGCCTTGGCTGCCTTATCCGCCTTGTCTGCCTTGCCTGTGTCTTGAAAAAACAATGATTACGGTGGCGTTGGTCAGATGACCGATTAATCTGTCCAATGAGACTGCCAGTTTACTCCATACTCCCTTACCCCTCTCGATCACTTCATTTCTTAAAGAAGTCTGAACAACCCATTTCCGGGGAAGTAGTGCATGCCTGAGTTGGTCTGATTGATTGCCCTGGTCCGGTACATCTCCAACATGTCCGATCCCCTCTCAGTGGCAGGTACTGCCGTTGGAATTGTGTCGCTGGGAATACAAGTGTGCCAGGGCCTCATTAATTACATTCAAGCAGCCAAGGGACGCAAAGAAGAGATTCAAGACAGCATTCAGGACGTACAACAAGTTGTATTACTAATCTACAGCCTCAATAACACACTCCGCGGATTCAACGCAAGGCGATACACAGAATCGCTTGCAGCAAGTCTCAAAAGATGCTATGCGAGCCTCGAGAAGCTGCAGGCATATCTTGTCAAGCTCGACCCTCCGCAACAATCTACTGGCACCTCACGGATAGTCAGAGACGCGAGACAATCACTCGTTTACCCATTTCAACAAGCGAAAGTGAACTCACTTCACCAGTCTTTACGAAAGGATCTGAGCGATTTAAGACTCGCCATTCAAATCGTGTCACTGTATAGAGCCCCCCGCCCCATTTGTGCCTTGCTTTTCTGTCTTGCTGATCACAACTAGGGAGGTCCATCACACTATCAGTCAAGACATCCAACTCGTTTCGCATGAGGCTAGCATTAATTCAACGCATCAGAACGAATGTCTACAGAATCTGCAAACTCAAGTACGACATAATTCCGAGCAACTCGAATCCTTGAAGTCCACAATAACTGGTGTTCTTGCGGGCATCTGTGACCAGCAACACGAGACACAATGGCTTATCCGTGACTTTGGCCAAATGGTCGACGGACGATTGACGGTGATTGAAACAGGCATCAGCTCCATCGCACATAACAATGGTGTGACGGCTGCGAAGATCGAGGAGATTACGCAGACATTAGCCTCTAACTCAGAATCACTCTCAAACATGGTATAGCACTCTTAAGAAATGGAGCCTTTAAAGAAGCAGTAGCTGACTAGTTCGTCCTACAGGGAATAGAAATCTCACGAGTCCGCAGACATGCTCACACTGGTCCTATCTCACAACACCAAGCCACAAACCCTCTAACACTGGGCAGCCTCATGTCAGACGAACCGGGCCTAGACATGAGTCTTTCTTCGACGTGTAGTTGTGCGTCGATTTTGCCCAAATCAAGAACTTCGTTCATGCTTTGGCATTGGAAGTTTGAACTTGCAGTACAAGACCAGCACCATCGAGGTTGTGTCTTATTCGGAATCCAAAGGAGCAAGAAACGAAAGGCTTTGGCACGGTTCCCCTACAAGGTAGCTTGGTTTTCCGCTCGCATGGCTTTGGCTTGCGTCGAATATACAACTGGAACTAGCAAGCTTGGCATTTCAGTGCCCTACAAGAACATCGTTCACGGCGACCACAGTCCTGTGCTCCAAACCTTTAGCGGAATCTGGAACTGGGATATTGAATCGAGACCCGCAACACGAATCATCCAAGACATCGAATCGATTGAACGTCAAGTCTTGTCCATGTACCGGGACGGAACTGCCTCTCCAAACGATAGAGACGAGATCAATAGAACCCATGCTGAGGTTAGGAGATTACAATTCGACGTTCTTTTTAGGTATTAACGACGGTTAGGTTTTCTTCTGTTCGCTTATTGTAATTGGACGCGGCTGCACTTTACTCGATAGAATGATACAAGATGATCGAGTCCTGGTTGCGATCCTGCGGGTCTTCCAGACGCTGCTACTAATTAATGACGACAGTGACGGCACTTTGTAAGTGATGAACTTCAACTCCTATGCCCTAATTCAGGAAGTGCTGCCCGCTAATTTTGCTCGGTTATAACAGGTTTTGTCTAGCAGTGCACCAGACGCTTATATGGGGCAATCCTGATCTGACTGCGACAGAGACTCAAAATGCCCATAATTTCCTATACCAAATAGCGAAAGTAGCCAATTGCACACCTTACGACATATCTCATCTGTCCAATTACACACTTGATACTCCTATTCGGAGTTTTGTCCGAGCCTGTTAGTTGTTACTCTTCACTTTATTATCCAGCAGAGCTCACTAATGAATATTAACTGAAACGATCTCCTAGCTGAGGATTTATCCCCGCTGCACAAATCGATCCTGTTACAGTCACTTGACGATCTTATCGCATGTGTATCGCGAAGGCCTGAAACGTTATTAGAATTACTGCCAGTGACCTTGCCCGACTTGCCTGTCGATTCCTACACGGTTCTCCACTTGGCTATCGGATGGCCAGACGGTTTGCGATATCTACTATCAACTGAGGCGAAAAGTCTCTTAGATGATAGCTTGTCGCCTAGTTCTTATAAACCACCATTCATGTTAGCAAGCTATGGGAACAATATAGCGTCGGCGAGCATTTTGATGGAGGCAGGATGCTCCTTTGAGCTCTCCCGGCGAACAGGCGAGGCTTTTTCCACGTGTTCAATATCCTTCATGGAGACTTTCGCTTTTCATCTCGCAAAAAGAAGACTTCAATTACTCGAAATGGCACAGAAAAAGCTTGGTAAATTCCTTGAGGGCACTACAGTAGCTTTTGCCGATATGAAAGCCGCTAAAATTTGCGATTACCTCGATAAGGCTAACATTCATATTCATCGAAGTCTTCGAGTCGAACGGGACTACATATCGATTTATTCATGTACGGCTGTCCCTATTTATTCATTCCATATCTTTTGGGAAAATGGATTTCGTTACATAAAAAGCTATGATAACCTTGGTCTTCTGCCGGCAATGACATATCGTATTCCTAAGTTCGAGAGTCCTTACGATTTGGAAAGCCGGACATTCTTGAAGGCGATTTACTGGCTACATGAGAAGGGATTTCTCAATCACACGCCAACAGACCCACTCAAACTAGGACTCAACCTTTCGTCTACCGCGTATCACTATATTGGGGCTATGTTTGGTGCTTTCTATGATGCTAGAGAACCATTAGAGCCCACACTAGTACCAGATTCCCGGTTGTTGATAAAGTCACTCTCAAGCATCAAAGTCGAAGATGAATGTGTTTGTTGGTGTAACGCGAGAGATCATGGATGCTCGCCCATCAAGCTACTTCTAAAGTCCTTTCTTGACGAGCGCCAGCCCGGAATAGGAATGCAGTTTGGTTTACTGCGACACATCATATTTCATCATGCAATATTCGATGCCTCGTTCTCACACAGGGATAAGAAACCCACAGTTTTCGTCATTGAGCTTTTACGTCTTCTTACATTTGAGGCCCTTGACATGACTCATACATGCTGCACATTTGATGCAATCGGTGAGGATATCATTGAAGGTATGGTTTCTACAGCAAGCCTCAGGCCCGCTGCGATATTTTGTTGCAGAGACGAGAACCTTCGAGATATTCGTTCCTCCGCTGGGGAAAGATCAAGCTCACATCTACTCGAAGACTTAATGTCAGAGTTTACTACACAGTTGACTCAACAAGTCCAATACCCTGATGCATTTGAACATTTCATTGAGGGCTATTGGCGGAGGCGAATTTCCGAGTTATATGATCCTAACCCGCAAGTCATGAATGAGATGAAGCAGCACCAGGCGTTTAGAGGATTTCAAGCTTCAACTGGTGTAGAGGAATGTAAGTATATTATGACAAGCCGACAAGACACAGAGGGTAACAGATAACTAGATGTATTGCCAAAGAAGCTCTTGCTTCTACTCGGTGAAGATTTCGAGCTGATCAGGGCTGACAGCCGAGCAAAAGAGAGCACGTCATTGTTCGAGACAAAATTTTCATCCGACACAGAATCGCCATCCGACACGGAATCATTGTCCGAGATAGGGTTATTCTGCCAATATTGTCATATGAGCGATACTTATAGCGACGATGATGAGAGCGATGAAGAGATGATCTACGAGTGTTACCGTATGAAAGAAAGAGAACTAAACGTGGACGAAGATTGTGATTGGGAAACTTGCTCTTCAGACACTGAAGAGGAGGATGAATAGGGAGGTGGCTATCTTTTCAGTTCATACGATTCGAATGACACCTAAAGAAAGGTATTTGATGGACGAAGGGTTTTCTAAGAGCGTTGATAAGTTTGAAAGTCATGGGACTGATGGTTCCCTCATATGTAGCACAGAAGGCAGATAATCAATATAGGCTCAACTTGTTTGCACAATATGATTTGGCACTACTATATCTTTGAGGAATATTGTTGATATCATTGAGAGATTTGGAAAGCCTGGACTTGATAAAGTTAAAGGTTAAATCGAAAAAAAGAAATTCTTTGAGGAAACACACTGAGAATTGACAAACGACGCTTTTGTTCAGTAATAAGTTGCTGCCATTTCCTCCCGAGTATCTCGCACCAACCACCACCTCTATCAACTAAGGCCACCCAGCATACAATAAAATAATGCAGACTGCGAGGTAGTACTTTCCGACCTGTTGAAACTGGCTGGAGATATGACCATTTCTCTAACTATTTTGATGTGAAGCGGAATGAAATAACTCCGTAGCTCCGACGTAAAGGATGGTCTCACCTGCTTCACAACCTGCCTCTCGGCTTCATCCTGACGACAGCAGAAAGGAAAAGGAGGTCCTTTGATTGGAAAAAGTAGTTGAGTTTCGACAGTAGCATTTGAACTCAGCTAGCCACTATGGAAAGAGGCTGCTGACAAGGTGTATTGTGGAGAGCCTGTAGAGGGACGTGCAAGTCCCTGAATGGAGCTTGAAGCCAGGAATCACACAAACTGGGATTTGATCAGACGATTCATGCATTGATGGAGTGAAACCCTGACCAAATCGAATCCTGAGGCCGGTCAAGTTGACAAAGCTGCATAGCCAACTAGCTGCATCCTCAGCTCGCCTCAAATGCCGATCATTTGCCTTTTTTTTTCATACACAATTGAGACAGTCAGCGCCGGTATCACCAGCAGGGTCCCACATGCCTCTTGCCTTAATCACAAGCCAGGTTATTGGAACGGAGAGGAGGTTGCTAGCAAGTAAATTCAGTCGGGGTATTTTCAGCTCTCTTCGACTCCCATAATAGTTACACAATCACCTAATCAGATCATAGTGGCAGATAAGTCGGACATTCCCCTCCAATCATCCTCACCGGCTCGCTCGGGGCTGCACGTCAAATATTGGATATGAGCGTCTGAATATTGAACTCAAATGTACACAAAGACGAATCATTCAAGTCATTACCCCGCTTCATATGTAGTGAGACTGCATCCATGGGCACCACCAAGCTATACGGTGTTATCACGGGATGGCAGCACTGGCCCAAGCTTGGGCAGCAGTGATAACTACGAGTATTTAACAAAGGAGCCTCCCGAAGTCAGGACAATTGAAATAACAAACTCACCTCGAGTCCTATTCGACAAGCACATTTCATCACACTGCTCGCTAGACTATCAATAAGAAAGTAGTCACTATGGTGGTAAGTGTGAGATAGACCCACGTGTAAGCTTGGTGCTCATTCTCTTGAACACAGAACCTCACAGACAACGAAGGCCACAACATCTGGTCTGGTCCAGAAAACTGGTACAAAATTGCCCTCGCTGATGGATCAGAACTCGGCATCTCCTATCCTGGAAGTAACCCGTACCAGATCCACGCGGTTCCTGCCGGCCGCGGGATGGTCGTCCGCTATCAACGCTTCGATGGCGACGACCGACTCAATCAGGGTTGGCCGATTGGGGACAAGGGATATTTCCGTTGTATGCAGCTTAGCCATGACGGCAAAGAAATCACCCTGAACATGAGCCTCTCCGGTCAGCAAGCTACTTTTTCTGCGCAGACTGGGAACAAGGCATTTGGCATGCGCGCTGAACAATTGGGCAACAATCGGGTTGCTTTGTATGGAATCGATGCAAATGGTAGGCTTTGTGGCCTCCGAGTGCGCTCAACGCCTGGCAACGCACCCGTCGATCCCCATTTTGGGGATTACCTGATGGGTCTGGACTGTGAATTTGTCAAAGTGAGCACGACGTTGTCAAAGGGCAGTTTTTGAGGGCCCTTAAATTTGCTGCGGCAAATCATGTACTATTGCATGCTGTGTGTGTTGGGGAGTTACCCATCTGCCTATTGCTTGATCGTGGGGCTAGGCGGTCCATAGGTACAAGCATATAGTGGATTGACAATAAAACTATGATTTTTACGATGTTTAGAGCCAATTGATCTGTTTATTTATCTAGCTGGGCTTAGATGAGTGTAAGAATTGTCGTAGGAGACTTATTAAAGATAATGGCTAGTTTATGACGTGATCATTCAAGGCCTTTATTTATTCAAAATATAATGCTGTGCATAATGATCCATGAACTACGGAATAGGCTTAAGAGAGATGAACATATGCTGTATCCAATCAAAGTTCTGTGGAAACAAGTTAGATTGGCAAGCTGTATTACTGGTGACATTCAGTACGTGAAAAGTGGACAGCAATTCGAAATACGAAGATTAGGGACCATGTATGGACGATATGAACTGAAAATGATACCACGGGACTATCGCTAGCCCTTCTGCACAAATACATATATATTGGACATTCAGAAGCCGGAAGTACTAGATACTTATCGCAGAACGCTTCGTAGAGATAAAGCGGTAGCCAGCCATGAAGACATTAGAATCTTCCTTACCCTCCTTCTGTATAAACATCGATTCGGGGGCTTCCACACAAAACCTAGGATGAAGTTCCTGTACAGCTGGAGTGTCTAAGTCCGCCAGTCAGATGATTTGAGATCAGTCACTCCGAGCTCTACCAACCTGTCCGTTCCAATTAATAGCTCATAAATGCTTGGACCAAGACTCAAATCGGAGATTAAATGGAACGCGAGAGCAGTTTTATTCACCGAAGGGAAGAGCTGAGTACGAAACCTGGTGGCCCAGGATATCCTCACAGCCTTCGTTGAGAGAGTTGTAGGTTTGGTACAGCCACCCTTTGACAAGCACAAGCACTACAGACCGAATGAACAAGAATACTCGATGAGCCCTGGTTCATATTCATGCCAATAGCCCATCTACCTTCTGAGGAATAGAGGTGCAGGTCTAGCCGCCGCATTTGGTCGAAGAACTATTTACAAATCACTATTAAGAATATTTCCGGAATATCCGCTAATAGACTCTAACTTTATAAGAGCAGTAACCACATTTTTTGTTCACTATAGATGGTGCTGCTCTGCTGGTGAGCTTTCCGTAATTAAAGTCGGCCTCCGGTGGCCTCCTACACACTCACCGTCCTACCACCAGAGGGAGCGTGTTGATTGCTAAGCACGAAACGAGACATTGCAAGATGGGCAGCCCCTTTCACGACTTCTGATGCAGGATCTAATGATTGAAAGATCTTGTCTCGCAAATTTGACGGTACACCACACTTGATTTCGTCAAGCAGAAACTTTGAAGAGCTCAACTCTCCAGCAATGACAATCGCCTATGTGCGTTAATATATTAGTCAAATAAAAAAGGGTTAGAAATACCTCAATCGCCCTGCCCGTGTTAGAGACTTCGCGAATTTCCTGACATATCATCTCTACGATGTTGTCTGTAACGGGCTGGAAACAGGATAATATCTCATCATTCGTGAAGACCATAAAACCTTCTTCAAAGCCTGCTACGCAGAAGTCTTTTGCAATTCCGACATCGACAGCCCACCGGAACCCGTCATTACAGAATGTTATCATGATCCTCTTAGTGAAATCTAGAATACACCTAGCATATGCTTTCGCGGTCAAACGGTAATTACCCCTGAGCTTCATGAAGCGGACCTTGTTGCACAAAAGCTTGTAAAAGTTCCGTTGTATTGAGATGGATCTGGATGGATTAGATAAAGCTGATTGAAGAGAAGAATTAACTTACCCGCAAGCATGGATCGATCCCGCCGTGAGCTTGGAAATTGCCAGTGGTGAAGTCTGGACTAATTCATAACCTGACAGTTCTACCGCCGTCTTCCCACAGGTAACGAAGATGAATGAACTTTTGGGGTTTATATTGACCCGACCTTCCACTATGGCCCGATGCATTGTCGCTTCAGAGTGGCTAATAAAGGATAAGTGTTCATTCTTTTCGTCCTGGGGGTATCCAGCTCTCGCGATCACCCGTCGGAGTATTTCTTTATTATGCTCTGCCATAATATCTGGAACGGTAAAGTTCCAGTGATAGCTTACGTCATCTTGATCAAATGTCAAACCCAAACGTTTCTGAATAGCAAGGTGGACTGCTGATCGGATCGCGCATAGGAAGTCGGCTGAGACATCAGAACAATTTAATCCAGAAGGAAGGGGGGGTAGTGTGCTATGATCTACCACGTTTGGATGTGTTATTAGGTGCAAAGGAAAGCATTCAACTTTCTGTATCCCTGGTTTCTGGTATCCTCTGTAATCAAGCGCATGCGCGACATCATGGCCCCAGCCGACCAACTTCTCGTATTTGTCGTAGTAAAGTATAGTTGGAACCTGATTAATTTAGAAAAAGGTTTATAGAAAATTGCGGAAAACTTGCCAGTGATGCATTATGATTCGAGGAGCCGGGCCATTCAGTGACCAAATCCGCTATTTGTCTTTCAAGGCCATGAACTACATATGCAACTTGAGTGTTCTCACATCCCAATTGTACATAGTCTACTGAAACAAAAATTTTAAACTTTGGCTTCGGAAGGGCGAAAGACCTGGTATCGGATTCGTGATATTGCCGTATATCTAGCGAAGAAGCGCCGAATGATGACTTTGGCAGGCCATCTGTTTCTGCTGCTGTTGAATAAGATGGTGATGGTGATAGTGCCACATGAGGAGACTCGGTCTTTTTTCCTTCTCTTAGGAAGAGCAAAATACTTTCTTTAATCCTTTCGAAAGTTTCATCTGACAAGTTCTGAAGTTTAAGCTCTGCGCCAAAATGTTCATCCCAAGAGGGGTCGAACTTATTCAACATTGCGAAACCAAATGGGCCTTGAATAAAGCAACACCTTGCACCAGAATGATCATTTGTTGTCAGTGAGAGAAGTGAATTTGGAGGCCTGAAATCCTGTCTACTCTCTCGATTCCCCAAGTGCTTCAAAGGCATCGGATCCTCCAAGGGAAAGGGCCACCCAATCAGGTCAGTCCGTTCGGAAGGCAGTGTCCGCAGACTTGGTGAGCTATCCAACTCTACGGGAGCCTTCAGATCCTCGAAGTAAAATGGACGCTGTATCCGGAGTGGTTGTTCGGAGTCCAGTGGTTGTTCGGAATCCAGTGGCTGCTGAGTCGGTTCATCGTCATCTCCGCGGCCGCTCAATGATCCTGGACCTCCGACAGAGCGTTCGAGGTAGATAAGAGCCTTGACATCAACCGAGATCTCTGAGATCCTTGGGATAAAGCTTCTATGGGCTTCTGCCTCAACTATCTTGTTCCTCGCCATACAGATGGAAGCAAGGAGGGCTAAAGACTCCCAGCAGCTTGAATGGTCTCTACCCAAAACTTTCCTCTTTCCCCAAAGGGCACGCTTGCAATATTTCTCGGCCTCCTGAAGCTTTAGAGCATTGAGGTATTCAATAGCCAAGGCGTGCATGCTATGGTATACCAATAGGTCGTTCGTCTTTTTCTCAAAAGCAATTGGAGCTATTATCTCCTCTGCTTCTGTCCACTTCTCTTGTTGCATACATGCATATGCAAGTCGCACTCTCATAGTCTTGAGATCGCGTGGTGGTCTTGAACTTGCTTCGCAGTGCTCGATGGCGCTTCTGTAGAACTGCTCCGCTCTCGCGTAATCCCCATTCTTGTCGTTTTGGACTGCTAGTTCTTCGATTCTCCGAGCAAGTTCTGCTTCATTGTCTGTGTCAGACTGAGAGCCAGCATCGGTTGGGGTATATGGCTCTTCATTGACTGGTGGAGGTATCCATCCTTCGATCCTTGATATCTGTGCTTTCGTCAAAGGAACTCCCAAAATACTTCCTCCCCATATGGTCGATCGGGGCCCATCTCTGACGATAGTGCTAGCGCTGGAGTGGAAACTTTCTGCGACTTGGACAAACTGTCGTAAGTTGTGCAACATGCGATCATCTTCCTCTCGTGCAACTGAATCTCCAGAATCTGCAGAACTGCTGGTTTGCAAAGCGACTTCCACCCGCCTGACCTGCGACTTGAGTCCAGAGAGAACCCTAAACACCGAGTCCTGCGATGAATTACTATGGATGAGGAGGCACCTATCAAAGTTAGTCAACGTTCTGGGCTGCTAGATTATCACGTACACGTTGATCATCTGCAAAGCACTAATCATAGCTGTGTTATATGACTTGATCCTGTCCCTATGTGTAGAGATATCTTTGGACCGCAGACTAAACCTGATTTGCTTTGTTGGTTTCCGCAAAAAGCCTCGGCTGAAAAAGCTCGTTTTCTCGAGTTCAGCCATTAGCTGATTGAGTCTGTTAAAGGTCGTTTTCATATCAATAAAGGTAGCACCAATTGTAGACCAAAGGCCATTGCCAGGGTCAATCTCAGCCAGAATAGCTTGCGGAACGCGGACTGAAGCACTTCTGATGGACTCGAGAGCGCGCGAGAGACTAGAAATCTCTTCGAATAAGTTGGACACATTTTCGTCGACGTCGATGGTGTCGTCAATCCACGTGTATAAAGTTTTCACGATTGTCGCACAGCTAATCGCCAGGCCGGCGGCGCCCGTCGCGATAGACAACGGATCCATCGCGTGCTACGCGTTTTGAAGGATGGAGAAGGAGAATGTCAGCTGAATTGACGAGTGCGGAGTGGCATGCGGCTGAAAGTAGGACGGCCCCAAAGGGGTTAACCAGGCTGCACATCTAGATCAGGCTGTACAATCCACCGCTGTATTAATGTAACCTGCGGACTTGCGGAGACGTTAATGGCGAGTAAGAAGTGAGAATCCAGGCGGTTGTTACTTCAGAGACTTACTTTTCTAAATATGTTATAGCTTAATAGAGATATCTTTATATGGCGCTTATATATGATTGCTTTTTAATATCTCACAGTAATAGCTTATAATAATCTCAAAAGGCATAAATATTAGTAAGATACGTACTCTGTAGGGAAGTCACTCACGTATAAAAATACAGGGGGTTGATTGTACAGGCAAACTTGTACTTTTGGCGTAGGCTCGTATTGTGCATGATGTAAGTGGATACTCTAGGTCGGAACGCAAGTCTCATTCTAAGCAGCCATAAATTTTATGTAGCTATATAATGTGCCCTATAGGTGAGTATGCTATGTAAGTAAATGTCTTGATTTGCCATTCTGTTGTGTAGGAGAGCTGTATAATAATTGACTATTTTCCGAAGTGTCCTCTTACATCAGCCAATTGTACCTCTGTATATTCTTATAGCATTTCGTTAGATATGCCTGTTTAGACTTTTATACTTAGGCCATTAGGCTTTATTCTTACTTAAATAGTATGCTTCTACTAAGATAAGAGATAAACAGCAGAACTAATAAAGTCTGTCTTAGACACTAACTAGGTATGGTAGACAGCTATATTGTTACAAATCTCGATTCAAATAAGTATTAGTGTATTCATTATGTTAAAGAAGCATTTAATACTCATTACACCTCGTTAAATCGTATAGGAGATAAATCATATAAAATCTTTAACAAAACTGAACGCAGCAGCATCATACTGCGTCAGTTCGAGACGCTGACGGACGCGCTCAAATCCAGCTTGTCACGTTTACCAAGCCTGCATAGGGTTACTGTGAGCCCTATAGCTCATGGGATACATGGAAGGCCATCATATCCCACACCGGGCAGCTCTCGGTCCCTACTTCGTATCCTGATATGTGCCCTGGGGCGTGGCTGGCCGGTAACATGTAGTTAGGAGGGTTATACCAAGCCATGGGACAGCATTTTGTCACTTAGATCAACAAGAGAAGCAATAGTGACTTAGATCTCTCACTGTAGAAAGTCGTCAACTTAAAACCGGAATCATATTTCTTATCCATAAACCGTCCAAGAATAATGAATGTCGTGATTTCATCACAATCTTGAGTCATCCTCCACCAAGAGGCATCCTCCACTAACAAACGTTGAATCATATCTTTCCTGCGGATCTTCAAGCCACAGAAATCAATATCAGTGCCAATGAGATCAGCATTTAGTCGGTGTCAAAGAATTGTATATTTGATGAACGCGATATTGAGTATGACAATCCGGCTTCTTCACTCAAGACACCTGGCTTTAAATAACTTAGCCCTAATCCTTTCGGACCTTCTCGAGAACCAGAGCTAGGGTTTATATAAAAGCACACTTTCGCGCGATACTTTAACTCCAACTGAACAAGGCCAAAGGTAAAGTAGTTAATCGTATACAGTGGTAATATCATCAAGCTATTATCTTAATTTTCTTTTTAATATCAATATTAAAGATTAAATTGAATCAAACTATGTAGGCTATTATGTACTTAGAAACTATAATAATTAAAGTAAGTTCACTTCAGTATTAGTTTAAAACTTCTACTGTAGGTTAGCCACAGGTAGTTTCTTTATAAAACCGATTAAAAAGCATTTTTAGCTTATTAACAAGTCTAGAACCTGTAGGTCTTGGCAACACCATAGCCAGGGTTGGCTAAGCGATCAGTAGAACCATAAGTCCTAAAGCCATCAATGTGATCGTTAAGGTTTTTCAGTCCGTCAACCTCATATCAAACCTATGATTTGTATCTTCAAGGTATATTTCTTACCGCGCATCTACACCGACCATTGAGGAGTTCGGAGTTATTTTAATCTGTGGCGCCTGTCAGCTCTGAAATTAGCACACGCACGTAGATTCAGGGGCCGTACAGAAACTATTGAATTTGCTAGCCACTTTTGTCCGTTTAGCGCGGGTTTGAATCAATAGTCCCAACTCATTTATTCGGCTTTCGACCAAATATGACTCGATAATAATAAATAATAAGTCTGCTTTTCCCATCCCCTTTAATTCTTCTCTTTTTCCATCTGTACCGCATCCATCGTCGCTCGTTACCACTGTTAATCTATCGCGATGCGTGTCCATACCACCCTAGGTCCGCTAATTCTCAGCGCTGGTCTCTGCGCTGCTCGCGTAAGTGACTTTGGACAACGCCTTGTTACCAAAACTCATTCTAGTTTAGGCTTGCGCTCCCCATCCCCGATCAACAACAACATTATCATGGACCAGCCAGGCAGCTACTTCAACAGCGATTGACTCTACCACCACCAAGATTGCAACAACTACCTTTGGCCTAACGTCTGAAAAGACTACGATCGTTACCGAGGCTGACACGGCCGTTGAATCCTCCGTCACGATATTGACTTCGGCTACTGAGACGTCAACTGTCGAGACGTCGGCTTTTGAGACGACAACTGCGGAAGCTTCGATATCAACCGTTCAGGCTTCGACGTTAACGATTGAGGCTTCAACGTCTGCCACTGAGGCACCAACTCGTACAACCGAAGACTCAACGACTACTACGACATCTCCCGCCCAGAGCGTACAGAGTCTGCCAAACGGGGATTTTGAAGACCCTACTCTTGAGCCATGGGTGTCTACAGGAACCACAGCAGTTCTTGCCCAGGGCAATTACTGCTATGAGAAAAACCAGTGCGCGTATGTTTTCCCAGCAACCCGGGTGCCTTTTTTGTCTGCTAACCTTCTGTAGGAGACTTCCAGGACCCTACAGCGGAAACACCGCCAAAATCTGCCAGAGCGTCGGAATCGAACAAGGCTACGAGTACACTTTCTCGGCCTATCTCAGGCAGAGCTGTACTTATGACGCTGGAGAGGGAGAGCCCATCGACTGCAGCCCTAATGCTAACTTGGTCCAACTTTTGATTGAAGGGGTATCGTTCACTTTCTATCAAGTTGATTGGGACAACCAGTATCATAAATACTCCAACACCTTCCAGTACACGGGCCCCAGCATTGACTCGACGGATTTATGCATTTCTGCCGTCATTTCGGAGGGAGATACGTATGAGTTCTTTGTTGACGCCGTTTCCCTTGTGCGTGGGAAATCTGTGCCTGTTCCTGAAGAGTCATAAGGCCTCAGCTCGAGACGCGGTACAACGGGCGATCCATAGGAGATGTGAGGTAGAATGACCTGGGGTTTCTACCTAGCAAGAACGACATTCAAACATGGTTTCAGGTGCTGTCAGACTTAAACTTCTTTCTATCTCGACATGGTATATTCCTGACACGAATTATATATCGATTTTATAATAGGATTAGATTCCAGCGAAAGGGGCTGTTACACTTACGTCCCCTTGTCGACTTGCTGGACTGCTTCCGGGTATCGTTTTGTCATGAGCTTACACTGGAACCGTGGCATTAGCCGTCAAAACCAGTTAGTCCCGCATGCAGCCGCCTTATCCATACGTTTTCGTCTTACAATACCAGGACCTAATTACTATTTCAAAATAGCTTCGGGTAATTCTGATGATCTGTCGCTCTACTGTTTATTGATGATGAAATACGTTCGACACAAGCAGCAAAACGGAGAAGTCGGCAAATGCACTATATGCTTGTTAACTATATTTCGCTTTCCCGCGACGAGGTGTGCCGGTCATCCCGCAACGCTGTAGCTTTCAAGTCGCAGTCGAGTTGAGCATAGCACCAATCAGTGTACTGTAAAAAAAGCATAAAACTAGTGGATCAGACAGTCATTTATTTCATCTGATGCAAGCCCAGGAAGTGCGACGGACTTGGCTTGTTGCAACGTTACGGCTGTATCACGCTACATGACCGGTCAGGAAGTAACATGCTTAAGCAAATCAGGGACGGTTTCATCCATTGTTGTTCAGCATTAGGATGTGCAGTATAGTTCTGAACTCTTGTTCCCGGAATAGGTTCATCGGTGTATTTGTTATCCTATCGACGTTCCTCTTTCACTTCATCGTCTTCCATTGTTCGTTTTCTCATCTCATTGGGGGTCGGCCGCCTATGCAGTGCCTCTGACGCCGCTGGCTGCCCTGCCTTCCCCAGTCGTTGCGGCAGACTACTGTTGACTTCGCGGCTGTTAGACGCCGAAGACATGGTACTAATGCCATCGCCAGCCCCAGTCGTGGTCACAGCACCAAAACGACTACTGTATCGATCTTTAGACACTTGTCGCGCTGTTTCGTCCGTCAAGGACCCTATCCACTGCGCTGATCTGTTCGTTGACGACGCTTTCCTGACGTCAAAGAGATCTGCAAGAGTCGTGATGACTACTTGATCGCTGTCACCGTCAGCAACCATCTCTCCGACGGTGTAGACCTTTTGATTCGCAACCTGTTCGGATGCATTTTTGCACAACTCCAAACATTGCTTTGAGGTTTTTAGATCTTCTTCCAACTGCTGGTATCCTAGGTCACTCTTGGGAGTCCCACTTGTCGCCATGGATTCCAACCGTTCCTGAAGCCGGCCGATGGTTTGGGCAAGGTTATCCCGGCTCTCATTCAAGGTTCGGCGTATAAGCAGCTGTGCCTCAAACGGACCCTGGCTGTCAGTAACGGATGCTGAGGGAAGTTGGTCCTTCAGAGATTCTTCCCGTTCCGCTAGAGATTCGATGTAAGAGCTAGCATCTTTGCAAATTCGGATGCATTGCTCCGTCACTACCCTTTCATCCTTCAGGTCAATGCTCGTATCTGAAGCTCTGGTGCTATTGCTTTCTTGGATGAGAAGCTCCATTTTATCATCAAGGCGTTGTAGATTCATATTGAGGGTGTAAACTGTGTCCTGGATTACCTCATTATAATCTTCCAGTACTTTGTTGGAGAGTGTAGATGTTTGCCTATAGTACCAGTAAGACGAAGTTTAGCACATAGGATTCAAGCTAACCAGGCTGAGGGGACTAACATGGTGATAATGCCTAAGCCTACCGAGATCGTCGCTTTATACCCTGCCAACCTATCCATGAACTCGTTGATGTCGCTCGTCATGAACTCCATTTTGGCCCAATCTAGAAAGCCCATCTTAGACTTCCCGCTAAATGTTTGCATAGCGGTCTCGAACTCGCGACATAAAAGATTACATCGGCTAACAGGGCCTTCTAGAAGAGATCGCGTCGTTGCTTCCACGACAACAGCTCGTTCTAGTGCACCCATAATGTTATCCAGATCCTCAAGCACTTGATATAGCCTGGCAAGGGTGTTATCACGACCTTTGTAACGAGCAACGGTGCTTTTGAGTGATTTGATTGACTGAACTGCAAGCGGGACTATCGCCAAACCGATGCCGGCGATAGATGCAGGATCCATTGCGATAAATATGGCAAGCCGCTTCCTGCTTGAAACGGAAATCGAGATATAGAAAAATACTGAGATATTTAGAAGTCACACTCAACTGTGGTGCGGGGTAGTATTGAGGTGGAATACCTAATTCTCGCTAAATATGAAAGTAGTGATTGGCTCGTATTAGCGCTCTGGTGGGAATTGAAGATAACTGTAAAGCTTCGCCTTCCCGCTTGCTTATTAATGTTCACTGATACTTGGAAGGGCCAGGTTAGGTCGTTAAACCGGATAACCCGCGTGTGCTGCTCGGATGAGTTTTAAATTAGCCAAGCAGAAGACGATTTGGGGGCGACTGTGGGCCCGTCACGTCGTTGTTGCCTGGCTCAGCGGCTCGTCCCCTACTTTGACTGGCTGCGTATCGACCACTTCTGGTTCCATCATTCTAGCTCACAGGTGCCGTATTCCAGCTCAGCAAACAATCTATAGATATCAAGTCATCCCGGGCGGGAAATTCGAGTCGGCATGACGGGCTCACATAACGGCAAAAGGCGCTAATACATTCTCACCAAAAACAGAAATTAGGTCGGCTGCAAGCAGGTGGCTTTCTGCTGTGTAGTGGAAGTCTACTATCGTTTACTTTAAGTGTTGATACGCAAGGCAGAACCCCTGGAACAAAGACAACTAATATCAAATATCGAGAAGTGTAGGGGCTAGATGCGGCGCAGATCGTGTATCAGAAGATCAAAGTAAAGGCTAAAATTCTAAATTAAATCTTGCCGTATTGAACGATCCGAGAGCTCCAGATATCCATGACCACTCCCCATCATAACACCCCGCAGGACAAGATCTTCATCTATTATCGACATATAGACCTCTCAAATAGTGCACAAAGATTCATCACTCTGCCAATAATCTCGGGCATGGGGCACACTACCAGAATCTCATATCTAGTGCAAATGGGTCTATACACCATGTCTTTTCTCCTGTTCATATCTGCTGCGCGCCGCACCTTCGACAAAATTGTATCAGTACGTGAAACTGGGGTGATAAGATCCAGAGCAGATATCTTCACAGTAGCAATTGACCTTAACAAGCATAGCACCAACCCTTTCCTACCTAGTTCTTCTTCTCCATCCAGGGTAGGCAAGCCTCATAAATAGCTTTGAACCCAGGATGCGCAACACATCTTTGGAATACCCCCTCATCAACAGTCCTCGTTGACTGAAGCGAACCCGCGATGAAGAAATCAGTATAGCTTGGCTGAGCACCCAGCAAAAACGGCCCATCATCCTTGTTCGTCATAATCAGCCCACTCAGACCCTGCATTTTCCCCTGCACATCCGCCCAAGCCTTGTCCTCTTTCTCCTGAGTAAATGAATCCTCAAGCTTGCATGCAAGCTGAGCTTCGGTCTTGGCTCGAAAATATTCTTGTGATCGCGGTGAGAGAATGAGGATCTCGCGTGGTGGGATTGAGACGCGAAGCGCTGGAGCCACTGCGCTTCGAGCTTGAGCTTCGATTTCGCGACCGAGGTCGGATGTTAGGGGAAGTGGTGGGCTGGGGTATGTGGCTTCGAGAAATTCGGCGATGGATGGTGAGTCCATGATGTATTTGCCGGTGGGCACATGTTGAATGACAGGGACTGTGTAGCTGGCATGAGATCTCGAGCTTGGATCATGGGGCGCGAGGCCGCTAATGGTTGTTAGCTTGGATTGCATTATCACATGCGTAGCAAGAGGAAGAAAAGGCAACTGGTGACCCACAGCTCTTTTAAGGTTGGTTCAATGTCAGGAAACTCGAGGAAGATTGTCCGGTAATTGATTTTCTTGTAATTGAGCATCAATCGGATCTTCCACACGGCCGGTGAAAAGCATGTGTTTTTAGTGCATGCGAGATCGTACAGGACAATCTCCGGCTGAGCGGCTGTTGTCATCTTGGTGACCCGTACGAACTAGGGATGCTAAAAGATTGTTGTATGGTTATCTGTGCCAAACTCTGACAGATCTTGAGATGTTCTAAGCTGCCTCTAAATAGTTGAAAGGTGAGAAGACAAGTATGTCAGAAGTCGGGCTAATATGTTTTAGGGTAGGCACCAGGCCGCTGCCTAAATCGGGCTGAAAGCCTGCTGTTGCTACGTCCGAGCCAATTGCTTCTTGCTTTTATGTTTCCATCTGGAGAGGAGAACCCTTTGAATGTCGTATCTCACGATTGATGAGTCTAGAAGATGCAATTTGCCAAGTCCGACCTCAAGTGGACCTTTCCCCTGATTATTTGACGGGTATGGGGAAAAGTCCGACGGGGTTTACTCCACCATCTTTTATCTTATCAGATCGGAACGGAAGAATGTTCGGCAGTTCTCTTGAGCTGCCAGATCGGTCACGTCAGGCTCAAAAGGGTATCAGAAGTTGTCGATTACACGATGTCAAGTCCGAGCACAAGCCGGGATAATTTTATTTGGGTTTTATCAATCTTGTACGTATACGGAGTACGGAGTATGTAGTGGTGATTTATGATATGAGACCCATTTGCCAAGGTCAAGCCGAGGCCCCCAAGACAACCACCGTCGTCATGACCCACCTTTTATAAACAACCGAGGTTTGGGAGTCTTAGCCTCATCGATTTTCCGACATCGCCCCAGCCGAGCAATGCCCCATAAAGTCAAACTCCCCCTTAACATTCACCTTCCCCGACATTCAACTCTGGGGTAGACACCACATCACACACAACCCGGGGTAGACCATTCACAGATTATACACATAATGCCTCCTCCTAATCCAGACTGGGTCAAGGCCCTCACGCCCTCCGGTCCCCAGGGCTCAGAACTTATCGCCCAGGAACGCGCCAAGTCAGACATTGACGTCGATCAGCTGGCCAGCTTCCTCTTCACAAAGGAGGTCCTCGCCAGGAATAGCAAGATCCTCAAGATCCTCCAGGCAGACCCCGTCTTCGATAAGTCGCAGAACTACTTCCGCGGCCGCACAGACAGACTCGAAGCAGCCCTCGCCAGAGGAAAGGCCCTGAAGCGTCTGCGCGACAGGCACCAGTGGAACGATGACGACTTCCATGCAGCCAATGAGCTCATCAGCGAGCCTACTCCCTATGGTCTGCACTCTACTATGTTTCTGAAGACCCTCGAGGAGCAGGGCACGCCGGCGCAGCACAAGCTCTTCCTTGAGCGCGCGCGCAACTACGAGATCATCGGATGTTACGCACAGACCGAGTTGGGTCACGGTTCTAATGTCCGCGGTCTTGAGACAACGGCTACGTGGAACCCTGAAGACAAGACCTTCACTATGCACTCGCCTCATCTCACTGCGTCCAAGTGGTGGATTGGATCGCTGGGCAAGGCAGCTAACCACGCTGTCGTCGTCGCGCAGCTGATCGTCAATGGCAGATCCTACGGTCCTCACCCCTTCGTCGTCCCCATCCGCGACATGAAGACCCATGAGCCTCTCCCCGATGTCCACGTCGGTGATATTGGTCCCAAGTTCGGTTACAACACCATGGACAACGGTTTCCTTCTTTTCAACCACGTCAAGATCCCCCACGTCAACATGCTGAACCGCTTCTCTGGCATCGACCCTGATACTGGAAAGTACATCCGTCCTTCGAACCCGGCTCTTATCTACGGAACCTTGACCTTCATCCGCTCCTCCATTGTCTTCCAATCAGGTTCTGTACTTGCCCGTGGTGTCACTATCGCTACTCGCTACTGTGCCGTGCGACGACAGTTCCAGGACCGCGATGCTGACGCTGGAGAGACTGGCGAGAACCAGGTCCTCAACTACACTATGGTGCAGCACCGTCTCCTCCCTCTGCTCGCTGCTTCTTACGCCCTGCATTTCACCGGCCGTGCCATGATTAACCTCTACAATGCCAACCAGAAGCGCATGGCTCAAGCCCGGGATGGCGCCGAGAGTAAGCGCCAGCCTGGCCCCGAGGAGCTTAACCCCGGCAGTGACCATTTGGCCGATCTGCACGCCATCTCCTGCTCTCTCAAGGCCTTTGCATCCACCACAGCCGCCGAAGGTCTAGAAGTCTGCCGTCGCGCCTGCGGTGGTCACGGATACTCCGCCTTCTCCGGCATTGGCAGCTGGTATGCTGATTACCTGCCCACCGTCACATGGGAGGGTGACAACTACATGCTTACCCAGCAAGTTGCCCGATACCTCCTCAAGTCCGCCCGCGCCGTCCTCGCCGGCAAGGCCCCCAACAACGGCATCTCCAAAATCTTCAAGGAGTTCATCCGAAGACAGGACATCGGCGCCGCATTCGACGTTCTCGACAGTGATCAAGATCTTGTTGATGCTTTCGCATGGCGCGTGTCGTTCCTGACCTTCGAGGCTCTCAAGCATAGAGATGAGGAGAAGCAGTCCTGGAACAGCCTCCTGATCGACTTCTGGCGCCTGTCCACCGCCTACGCGCAGTACCAAGTAGTCAAGAACTTCCACGAGGCCCTCCAGGAGGAGAGCACCAAGTCCTCCCTGGACCCCAACACTCTCACCGCCATGCACAAGCTCTTCGAGCTCTTTGCCCTGCACCACCTGCAGAGCTCAGCCTCCGAGTTCTTCACCAGCGCAGCCACAACCGTGCGACAGATCCAGCTGGCACGCACAAAGCGAACGCTCTCTCTTCTGGAGGACGTGCGACCTCATGCCGTGAGACTTGTCGATGCGTGGTCATTCCCCGACTGGCAGCTCGACAGCGCCCTGGGTCGTTACGACGGAAAGGTCTACGAGGACCTGTTCCATCGCGCCTCGGAGGTGAACCCGGTGAATGATATTGTGTTTGATCCTTATCCCGAGTCGGATGTTTTGTTTAGGAAGAATGCCGCTGGACCCAAGGCCAAGTTGTAAGAGCGTTTTGTTATAAGCTAAGAATGCTGTTTTGTAATTATAACTTTTTATAGAGAAGATCAATCAAAGCCTAGCCTAGAATTTCATAACACCTTCCTATCTTTGATGTCATTCTGTTTTGTTAGGTTCCCTTAGCGGGGAATGGTGTCCGGTGATTCCCCTTTTTCGTATCGGCCGAAGGCAGGCGAATAAACTTAATCCGAGGTGACGTTTCGCGGAGGCGCAGCTCGCTTCAATGGCCCATGGCTTACATAGTGGGTCTTGAAGGAAAATCGATGCCTGGACAGAAATATGGTATGCCTGGACAGAAATATGGTATGCCTGATAATCAACTCTCGCCATTCCTTCGAGAAGAATAGCTTGTTTTCTTCCATGGCATGTATTCCAACCGACAGCCGATCAATCCGTTGGTCCAGTTCTCAAATCAGCTAGTGCGTACGTAACTTGTCCTCGTTGCCAAGGTAGATCGTATTGTGTGTTAGTACGAAAAGCGTCGTATGATTGGTCAAAGCGTAAATCCTTCAAGCCTGCCCCTACTTCGAACCCACTCCATAGCAGTGCCGTGTTTCCGCAATTGGGAAATAGAGTTGCCTGTTTAGTTAGCTGGAGCCTCTTTACGTAGGATTTGGATACGCAAGACCGTAGTCTAGACCTGAGACGATGAGGCGGAGTTTCAGTGTGTACCCGGTGCACATATAATATTCGCTTTGGATCCTCTGATGGAAACATTATTCGCAAGACATTACCAAGGAAGAGATTATTATGGCTTCAGTCTGTAGCGATACAAGCTGTTCCGAGGACGAGCGAGTTCGTGATACCCGCAACTACCCTTCTAGGAAGATGCTTCTTCGACGCCATTTTCGGATAAATTGGCTCAGATACGTCGCGAGTCTTCTATTCCTCCTGTCAGTACACGCTCAATACCCTGTTTTGACTTCTACTCACCAAATAAAGGACTGTCGCCGAACTTATCTACATCATCCGTGTCGGTGCTGGAATAATCCGCATATCCAACGATCCCTACGACATTCGCTTCGACCGTCTCACGTATAAAAGCCCCGAGCTCTGGGACGACAGCCACCAATCCTTCCTCCGAGGTGCTCGTCCAGTACCGGTACACTCCCACAACGATTACGAACGCAGTATTCCTCTCTTCGATGCTCTCGGCTCAGGTTGTATCAGCGTCGAAGCCGATGTCCACCTCAAACACAATGACCTTCTAGTGGGACACTCAACACTGAGCCTTAGAAGTGGAAAGACCCTTCAATCGTTATACTTGAAGCCCCTACAGCGTATGATCGAGGCACAGAATGCTGGACGTACCGGAGAGTGGCGTGGACTCTTCGATATGGCCCCAAAGCAGACGCTGACGTTGCTTATCGACTTCAAAACGAAGGGGTCAGAGATATTTGATAAGCTAGACGAACAGCTACAAACGCTACGAGATCTCGACTACCTGACTTACTGGAATGGGACAGCAAGAGTTATGCGACCTCTCACGATCGTTGCAACCGGGAATGCCCCATTTGACTCAGTTCTCGCAATGAACGCAACACACAGGGATATTTTCTGGGACGCCAAACTCGAACGTTTGTTCTCGATGGAGGACGACTTCGACACAAAGCCACCAATCTATAGATTCAACCGCTCCAACTCATACTTTGCCTCAACAAAGTTCCAAAACGCCATCTTATTCGGCGCGAACAACGACAGTGGTTTGGACAACTTACCATCAAGAGAAAGAGATATGACATCGACGCAGATTGAACAAGCTACATCTCGTGGGCTACTGGCCCGATACTGGGATACACCGTCTCACCCTCCGAATGTCAGAGATATTGCGTGGCGGGTGCTGATTGACAGCAAGATTGGACTCTTAAATATGGATGACATGGGGATTGTGAGAGCGAGATCAAGGGGCTGGGGGTCGTTGCAGAACGAGGATCTGTAGACAATTATGTCAAGTGTGCTAAAAATCTTCATTATAACGCTGCCAATTAGCTTACACACTGCGAAAATTGTTTTTATCCATATATACCCGCACATATCAGCCCCAGTGTATTTTAAATATTTTAGAAGGAGAATCCCAATAAAAACCATCGCTACTTTATATAAAGCGGCTTAGACTTATCTTATTTATTTATATTAAGTCTGGTAGCACCTTTAGAGAAAGAGATCCAGCTGTCCCAGTTAAACTTATAAAAATATCAATAATAGAGGTCTCTATACGGGCCGAAAAGTAACGATATCTTAAATCCAATAAGGTTACCCACCATCTTAGCCATAACTCTATTTCTCACTTATCTTATTTATAGCTTAGGTATTACTTACTTTTAGTGTATATAACCTACTTAAATTATTAAAATATATTTATTATATAAATAAAGATATTTAAAATTACTATTCCCTTAATTTTATATAAAGATTTATAACTATTAATTTGAAAACCTTAAAAGTAATATATAACCTGAGATATCTTTAGAGGAATTTTAAATATTATTTATAAAAAGGTATTATTACTTATTATTATTTATAATATTTCTTAACTTTAAATTATTTATTATTATTTTATTTAATTCTCTTTATAATATTACTTTCTCTTATTATAATTAACCAATAAAGCCCTAGTTAGTAGCTCTAATTATAGTCAGTCCAAAACAGTAGGTTTAGATTTAGGGCAAGGATAAGTTTAAGTCTAGGTTGGATTTAAACGCTACTTTAACCTGTCTTGTAAGGGCCTGACTAATCCTGAAAGCCTCCTGAATATCTTTCTGTGTTCTCTGACTTTAACCTAAGGATAAGCTATATCTAGCTATTTATTATTCTAGTCCATATTGGTCATCTCTATTATTTATATTCCAGTCGATTCTTGCACCGTCCTCATTATATAAAGGATCACCTATCTCAAGGTCAAACTTGACCCTGTCGAGCAATTGCAACCCTTCAGCCTGTGCCAAACCATCCACATATCCATCTGTTGTAAAGCAGATCTTTGTCCCGAGAACTCTTTCTCTCGTGTTTGGTGCAATATCCGTCTCCGGAAGCCAACCCCTGGCGTCCAGCCGACATAGCGCCGCGATACCGCGTAGGAAATCTCGCGTATAAACTTTGTCGGAACGGTCCTCAAGTACCTGAAGGCTATCTATAAAGATATGCACTAACCTTGGGCCCAAATCCCGCACATGGCTTAATAACTGGAGCTTTTCTTCCACTTTCAAGGACCCTTGCGCAAGGGCTGAAAAGCGTGCAGGAGACAGGCCCGCCTCGGCATAGCCTTTCTCGGGGATTAACTGGACTAGCTGCGTGATGATGGAAGCAATAAAAGCATCAAATGCTCGCTTGGACTCCTTAAAGTCCTGCTGGTCCGTCAAGGTGCAAAAGTAAACGACACAAGGGATGTTGTGAGTCCGCGCCAGTGCCACCATGGAGACCGCGGTCATGGTATTCTGGCTGGGCCGCGAGACATCATGGGGGCCGTGAATCCACAGGTTGGCTGAGCTGAGACCTCTCTGCCACTTCACCATGCGATGCTGCACCTCATTATCGATCTTGAAAGGCGATATCTGCTTTGCGGCCTGGGTCAGCTGCTTAACTTGACCCATCCATTGATTGGCGAATATGGTCAACTCTGCCTGGATGTCTGCGCGGTTGTATCTGTAATGCGCTCTCGATACTTGCTCAACTTTGTGTTCTGCGGATGGTGGTTCGCAGTCGTCACTGGTCCGAGAAGCTGGCGGACTTTCTGTCGATCCTTCCACCATGGGTGTTGTTGAGGTTGTCTGGGGTGCTTCTAGAATGAAAGGCTGTCGTTGCTCTAGTAAGAGTTGGATAGATTCGCCGAGGAATAATCTGTGATTGTGGAGTTGATCTGGTAAGTATTTCACGAATTCCTCTTGATTACGAATGACCTTCTCCAGATGCAAAGTGGTGCGACGGCGAAACTCAAGGTTGACATAACGTTCCATACGGCGTTCAATAGCTAAGAGGCGATCTTTCTTTGTCGTGAAGATGTCGTTAAACGCATCATTATCGAAGCTGGTGAGCAAACGTTTCCAGCCGGACTTGGACCACTTGTTGAATATTTCGGTGAAGAACTCGAAGACGATGACATAAAGCTCCTGAATGTATTTGCGAAGCGACGGAATGTTTCCATGCTCTCTCATCTGCCGGTTCCAGAAGTCAATATCGTGACTAAGATCGTCGAGGGTATCTGCCACTCCCTCAGCTAGACTCTGGTGGTTGATGGTGGCCTGAGCAATAGCCGAAAGAGACCCCGTAAGCAAAGTGACGTACTTGTCATCCTTAGGAATGATTGACAGCAGTGAACTGTGGTCCTGACAGGTCTCACAAAGACTGTGAAATTTAGATTTGAGCTTGCCCAACTTGCTTCCTTCACGATCTGATTGCCACGTCTCCGAGGCCTTTTTGACAGTAGCCACGAGATACTTGATATCTGGTAGATCACGGCCCTCGATTTGTACCTGCTGGTCCTTGGGGAGGTCACGTCGAAATTTGCTCCAGGCCACGTGGAGTCGCCGGCTCTGGTCAATGAGAACAGCTTCTTCATCTGGAACCAGGTCGTGGACCAAGTCTTGGCCTTTGGATAAGAGCTGATCCCATTCGTCATGTAGCGATTCTAACCGCTCTCGATTCCGGTCGATGGCTACCTTGGACGCCAAAGACCGAGTGAGGGGTTCTGCCGGCGAGGATTGCGATATATCATCGCTGAATCGCCGGATGATTACCCCGCTAGGCCCTACATGTGCGTCTCTGTTCATATTTCAAATGATTTGATAAGTTGATGAGTCAATGGATGAGCCCTCGAAGTTCTTTCTAGAGGCTCCTTTCCGATGTGGTCAATCTACCACACTGAACAGCGTTGCTGCATCTTGCTGGGTTGCGGCTGAAAAGAGGCCCCTCTAGCCAGACACTTGAAAATAATGACATCAGTCAAGCTGACGTGTCAATGGAATCCTGTATGGTGCTGATTAAGATGGGTTGCAGGGCCGGGCTATTGGTTTGCCGATTAACCCACTCGATTGTATGCACCTTTATCACACCAACCCAGCCAACCCCTCATCTTCAACATAACCATTATCAACAACTCGGATGATAATTGACGACGAAGATCATTCTATAAGCCCATCTTCTGCTGCTGTCAGTATAACCTCGTCTCGTCGATTTGCCACTCGAGGCCGTACTGCTGGCTGGCCGGTTCCTCCACGCCCCCGCCATGTTTACAATAGCGACCAAGACAGTTCCGATGACTCGTTTGGTCACCACAGGATCCAACGACGACCCGTGATTGATTTGGCAAAGCGGCGACAAGTTTTCAATCCAGAGGCAGACGATCAACCTATTAACCCACACATTATTTGGAATGCCAAAGTCTACCAGAGCCGTGGCGGCTCTCGCGGCAGTGATCTACACTTGCACAAACCCGACTTGACTTATGTCGACAATCGGCCTATCGAGCTTCCCATCAGTGTCCCTCATACCCATCGACCACTTGACACAGAAGGGAATGTCTCGGAGCCCACACAGTGGACCGACCCAGTCATGGCCATCGAAGTCTTTATCGAGGCAGATTTTGAAACGGACAGGATTTCTGAAATAGCGGCTTCGGGCCGTCTCGATCAGTTCAATCTGAAGAATGTCTCCAGGCGCCATCTGGTGGTCAGGTCCCCGTTTCTTATTGAGGGCCTTAATCGCCTTGTCCAATATTATCCGTCATTCTATACAATGCTGCAACGTACATCGAAAGTAAGGGAGCTGAGATTCCAATACCCCTTTCCCGTTTTGCTTCACCATTTTGATGCTATCGAAGAAATGGGCAATAATACTGTCACGACAACGACCAGCAAGAGTGAACATGGAGACGATACACACTCAACCGATCAGACGAAGGTACATATGCAACATCTGACAGAGTTTCTCAGACCTGTTTACAATGATTGTGTCCTCCCCTGTCAAAAGTACCTTGCCGAATCGGTCCCAAGGATCGCTTTCAACATGATATGGTATCTTTTGAAACCCGGGACAGATGTCTATGTTCAATACCACGGATCAACATATGCTGCCGTGGTGATTGAAGTCTGGCGCAGTGATGTCCCTTTTTCCAAGGGTTGGGGAGGCAATGATGAAGGGACATGGCTCGTCGACCTGTGGCGGCTTGAGACCGACGGCACTAGAATGCGACGGGGCTTCATCTCGGTCAAGATGCACACTTATACGGGGCTCCAGGAAGTCAAGCTTCTTTCAATCTGCCCTGTCTCTATTTATGATGCACAAGATGGTGGGGAGCAGCGGAGACAAATTCTACGCCGGAGCGCAACCTTTTTCAAGGCGCTTTCACAGGGCAATTTGCTCGCGGATTATAATGGGCCCGTTAACGATACCGACCAATATGTAAGACGTCGGTACATAAAGGAGCGATCGGCCAGTCACTAACTTGGTGAAAGTACACAGGAAAGGTGGTCATCGACCAACGGAGAGGGTATACAGACTCTAACCTTGAATGGAAACTTTCCCCGCCCGTCAACGACTATTCGGATTTGTTTCGCAAGTATGATGGCATTCTTATCAACAGCAAGAAGTCCTTCTACGCCACTCAAAGTACTAGGAAACATTCCGCAGACCGCATTATTCACAGAGCTCACAGCAATGATGCCATTGTCCGTGGGAATCGGGAGACAGAGAAATGGCTCGAGACAACAAATATCCATGAGCACCAGGGCACCGAAATTCCCGACATAGACGCCAGCGGAACTATTGTACAGCAGCTCGACGAGCACCAATTGCTTTTGCTGTGCCCAGACGTTCAAGCGTATGCCCTGAGACGCAAGCACTGGAGTATGCTTCCACTCTTTTCTCGGATACCATAAGTCTGATACTGATATTTTCTAGTCCTGATCTCTCTCGACTACGTTCAAGAGTCTTTCCCGTCCGAAGAGAGTGTTACTAATCTGATCATTGCCCCCGAGGAGCTGAAAACCATCCAGGCTCTCTCAAACCGTCAGAATAGCAAGACCAGACACTGGTCGGCCGACTTCATTGAAGGAAAAGGGTCAGGGCAGATTATATTACTACACGGTATCTTACTTTGGGCTAATTTATAAGTGTCCCGTCACTGATAACGTCCTCACAGGTCCACCGGGAGTTGGTAAGACTTACACAGTTGGTATGTCAGCAGCGAGTACCCAGAGCCAGGGCTAGCTAATGGCAAACAGAATCCATATCTGAGTGGTTACACCGTCCGCTGCTCGCCCTCACAGTTGCGGATATCGGCACGGTCGAAACCCTCGTTGAAGGCGAGCTCATGAAGTGGTTTGATCTTGCGGAAGCATGGAATGCGGTGCTTCTCGTCGATGAAGCAGATATCTTCCTAGAACGACGACAGAATCGGGACCTCGCTCGAAACGGGCTGGTATCAGGTAAGGCCCAGTCCTGACTCTTGTGTCGGTCATAGCCAGTAACACTGAGATTCCAGCCTTCCTGCGACGAATGGAATACTTCAAAGGTCTGCTCTTCCTGACTACCAACCGCGTCGGACAAATCGACGACGCCTTCATTTCACGCGTCCACGTCGCAATTGGCTACCAGGCCCTTGATGAGGAGACACGACGAAAGGTCTGGATGGGCTTTTTCCGGAAGTTGGTGCGCGAACGTGCTGGCAAGATTCAGATCGCTCCAGACGCAAAGAAGTGGGTTCTTGATACCACAGGCGAGACAAATCTTAACGGTCGGGATATTCGCAATGCATTACAGACCGCTATCACGCTAGCGGAATTCGAGAGCGAGGAGGATCCGGACTATGATCCTTCATTGGTCATTGTTGTCACCAAGACTCATTTCGAGAAGGTGCTGGAGATGTGCAATCGGTTCCGTAGTTATGTAACCAGTATTCGGAGGGAAGATGAGAAGAAGCGTGCTCAAGGACGTGGGGATCGAAATGATTATAAGGGCAGCTCTGTTCCTGAGATGGTATAGTAACAACCTCATATGAAAAAAGTCCAAGGATAACCGGAATCTGCATTATGGTTTGCGGTTGAACGTGGAGATGAAACCCTCGTCAGATGGTTGCTTTAGACGCCCGGGATCATACCGAATGCCAACCATATGGGGTTTACAGCCTTGGGCAAAGCACTAGAAAGTGAGAACGATAAAATCGTCAGGTTGCTCCTTAAGGAAGGTATGGCAAAACCCGATGTCGAGTTGACAAGTAGCGGCAGTGGCGCATGAGATCTATAATAAGACTGGAAGGCTTCTTTAATACTCACCATTGGTGAATGAAGCGTAAGGCTTGGATATAGGAAGATAAATAGTTGGGGCTCTACAACACGTGACAACAGAGAAAGAAGTTCTTTCTGGGGCTATCCTTTAATGATGTCCAGATAGATTATAGATAATTGTGTGAAAATGGTTATATTTATACTATGTATTAAGCTATTTTATATTAGGTAGCTATGTAGCGTGATATTGCCCCCTTCCCACGATATTGCGGCAGCCAATGCCCTTAAGAAATGGAGTTGTGGTGTGAGCTTGGCTACTAGGTACGCCACTAAGACCAATAGAGCACCCGTCAGCTTACTCCAACGAACGCTCCTCTCGATACTCTCTCTACTACCTCCCGACCTTTCGAAAGATCTGTTCATCTATGAAGTCGGTAACCCTCAGATGGTTGCAACTATGTCTTCCAAGTCACATCTAGAGCTATTTACTCCCAATTCTACCCCAACAACCCCAAACCAACTTTCCTCTTTCACGTTTTTCTCCAAACTTCCGTACGAGATACGTGTCGCTATATGGAAGAGCTCGTTGCAGGTCCAGAGAATCATCAAAATACATGTCCATTGTCACATACAATATGTTGCAAACCGCGTTTATAATGGCCTCCCTGTCCCGCCGATGGAGCGTGGGAAGGACGGCCCAGCTTATTACCCCGTGGTTCAAGGGTTTCAGGTCTTGAGCAAGCTACTTAGAGTTACCCAAGAGTCTAGAGAAGCTGCACTGGCATTCTATCGGGTCCGAGTACCGTGCTGGTTGACACATAGTTTAACAAAGAGCAATCTATGGGTTCCAGGCGAGATGCACTACAACCCGGAATATGACTTTCTTCATCTTCAACAAGACAACGTGGACATCATCGAATTTATTTGCAAGCTCAAGACTGTTTATGACCCCCGCCATATTGGTCTACGTAACTTGGCACTCTGCAGAAGCGTACTTAATAAATGCACACAAAGTCTTCGCGCGATAGATCCTACAACAATCAGTCCTGAAGCGTTACTGACTTTCCGACAAATAATCAGCGGACTAGAAGAAGTCTGGTTCGTTTCTATCCAACGTGTCAATCGACAAGTTATAATCTACGAGACTGGTTGGCCGAGCACTTCCAAAACCTCCTTTGAGCGATCCGTTCCCATCACCGCCATGCCCCTCCGGTTCGATCGGATAGGTCCGGATCCTCGCGCCATTAGCAACGACTTGGGCCATCTCCATCTTTTAAATCCGAACTATCTATACAATTCCTGGGAGAAGGTGGTTGAGAGGTTCAACATCGAACCACCAGGGATACAATATCGGTTCTTATTCGCTTTGAGCCCATTTCGCGTCGAAATCTATAACCGCGCTGACGCTTTAAACTGGCTGGAGAAGGAAGACGACATCTGGACAGGCAAACACAAAACCTATGGACTATTTCCTTTTTTGCATCTTAACCAGACTCCCGCCTCGGAAACTCCAGCCTTCAAGAACGAGAATCTTGAAATGGCGGTGCGACCGGTGATTTGATTCTGGCTATTCCCTGTCGATGCCTTTCCCGAAGGGGATCATTCTATGACGCCAGATAGTGAGATTAGAAAAGTTGATGTTAGAAAGTATTGGCCTGAATTGGCTATTTTGCGCTTGGACTGTTAGTTGTACATTACGTGAGATAGAAAATTGAAAACCGGCCCAAGTTACTTACTCAAATTTGTGGAAGGTTCATTGTCTCTGAGTAGTACATCATTGTCTCTGAGTAGTACAATAAAGTGGTGAATATCCTCCACGACGACAAAAACGCCTAAAGAGACATATAGATCATCGTTATTTATGTTCTCTCCAACGTTGAGTAAAGCCTATGTTGTTGGATAGGCGAGATGCCGACCAAGGCCAGGATTGCCCAAGCAAGCATTACCAGCCAGACGTGTCCGAACGCCGTCATCAACGATTCAAGAACCCCTGGATACCACCCATGCGGCAATCGCTTCAGTTCCGTTAGATCGTCTCGTATTCGTTGAATTTCCTCAGCGGCATTTGGTTGATCATAAAATCGTGCCCATAGACTCGTGCTGAGGCTGGATTGATATACTACAGAGGCAAGAGTTATTCCGATAGTACCACCAAGACTTCTGGCGAGGTCTTGGATATTGTCAGCATTCGTCAATACATCGTCAGATCCTGTGTGGCTTAGATACTCACGTCCAATAGATGTGACCACAGCTTGATTAGAGTGATCGACAGCAGCGATACAGGCTGTCTGAGTGATGTTGAAAGTAGCATTATAGCCAATACTGGCAACAAAGAATGCCACGCAGGTCATCCAGGTTGCAGTCTCGCTATCTTGGAGAACAAACATGAAGGTACCAGCGATCAGAACGATGAGGCAGCTAATTGCTAGTCCAACATATTTGCCAGTTCTTTTAATCATGAATCCGGGCACGAGTCCCCCGACAGCCGCACCGAGAGAAGCTGGGACAATCTTCAGGCCAGCATCGGTAGGAGAATCGCCGCGGGTTTGAAGGTAAAGTGGTATATAAAAGACGCTGGTCAGGGCGATGGCGGCGCAGAACATGCTGGCCAAGCAAGAGCCAAACACTGTCCGACTTTGCAATAGCCTGATGGGGATAATTGGCTGAGATACTTGGAGCTCCCAGTATACAAACGCAGCGAAGAGACACCCCGAGAGCGAGATACACGCGATTGGCAGAAGATGCGTCCACGGAACTGTGTTGCCGCCGACGCTAAGACCGAGAACCAAAGTGGTCATAAATGAGGTGACGAGGAGGACACCTGCAAAGTCAATGCGCTTGATATAAGACTTGTCGGATTATTTCGGTGGAACCTTAACGAGAAAGTGCACAATCACAGCCGACAGCAAAGCCGGAGGCACTTGAACCAGAAAGGCCATTCTCCAGCCAAGACCAGTACGGTCATTCAAGATTCCGCCAAAGACAGCCCCCACCATAGTTCCGGAGCCGTACCATATGTTTCCAAATCCACTGATCATGGCTCTTTTGCGGAGGGGCACAAGGTCAGAGCCCAGAAACATGGGTATGCTCAATAGACCTCCACCACCGATACCAGCAATGACTCTTCCAATTAGTATCGCTTGTTGACTTGTCGCCAGCCCGCAGATGAGGTTTCCCGCGGCGAAAGCAATATTGCTGAGCACCAGTCCAGGACCACGACCGAAGATGTCTGTTAAACGACCCGAAATAGGCTGGCTGGCGGCAGTGGCGATGAGATAAGAGGTCGCAAGCCAAGACAGCAAGCTGAGTGAGCTGAAATCGCTTGAGATCTCTGCGGACAAGGTCGCGATAACTGTGGTGTCAGCAGCTGCAAGAAATACTCCGAGCCATGTTGTGCTCAGGATGACCATCAACCTAGGGAAAGAGATTTCTTTGCTGATGATTGTTATTTCTTCGTCCTGCTGGGGCGGAGGTAGAGATCTGTAGCTGCCATCCTCGACATCTGAAGGGAGCAGTGGCGCTCTCTCGGACATGGCCGGCCTGGTATCCCGATCGCCTGGGATGGGCGAAGCAATGGATAAGAGAATAAAAAGGAAGAGGAGGCAGTACTCGGTATTTATTGTGTGCCTGGGGTCAGCTTCCTTTGAGGGATGGGAAATTTGTGTTCCAGTCTGGCGGTACCAGTGTCTTAATACCAATTTGCATACGCCTTGAATGATCTGAGCACATTCCGATGGATCGACATGGTGATGATCGTATTATCGCTTGTCTCAGCCTCCTCGTACCCGGTTCTCGTCAGCCATTGGGCCTATGTGGGACCGCACTATCGATTTGCTGCAGGGATTTATGTTTTTTGTTGCATCAAGATTGATCTGCTACATGTTCATTCGTTCTGTGTTCCTTGGCTAAATGTTGCCGTGTCTTAGACCTCGAAGCTACTGACGCCTGCATGTCCCTTCTGCTGCTTTTTCGAAAGGATGACATGCCGTACGATGATACGTCCTGGACCTGACGCTGGAGTTGGATCTTATGTTGATCACAGCTGTGTTTTGATTGAGTCTGTTCTGGCGCCAATTGATTTTGCCTGATAAACTTGCAAGGTTCGTTTGCGTGCGTAAATGAATACGCTGACAAAAGCCTTGATTTGTAGGTGATTCAGAGTTATGAGTCAGCCACTACATGGAGGGGGGATCTTATAGTGTACTAAACTACAAAGCTTTCTTCCTTCATCAACACCGACTCACAATACACAACTTCAAATTTCGCTCCCAGTATCTTAACTCGTGAATCGTCAGTTATAAACGCCATCATGAAGACCCTGGGATTGATCGGCGGCATGAGCTGGGAGTCCACCACAACATACTACCAAGAAATCAACCGTCGCGTGCGCCAAATCCAAGGCGGTCTACACTCATCCCAGTGCATAGTCTTCTCCTTCGACTTTGCCAGCATCGAAGCCCTCCAACACGCAGACAAATGGGAAGAGCTCGGCGCCATGCTTAACGACGCAGCCACCAGACTGAAATCCGCTGGTGCAGACGCCCTGGTCCTCTGCACTAACACGATGCACTTTGTATCTCACGGCATCGAACCCGCCTCGCAATTGCCCCTCATTCATATCGTTGACCCGACCGCTGAGGCCATCATAAAGGCGGGGTACAAGTCTGTTGGCCTTTTGGGGACACGTTTCACTATGGAGAAGGACTTTTACAAATCGCGGTTGGCAGAGAAGTACGGTCTGCGGGTTATTGTGCCCGATGAGAAGGATAGAGAGACTGTGCACACTATTATCTACGGTGAGCTCTGCAACGGAGTCATCAAGGACAGCTCTCGCGAGGACTATCATGCTGTCATTAGACGACTCAAAGATGCGGGCGCAGATTGTCTTATCATGGGATGTACTGAAATTGGACTCTTGGTAGATGAGGCTGGGAGTGAGCTGCCTATCTTTGACACAGCGAAGCTACATGCTATAGCTGCTGCCGACTGGGCTATGGCGAATTAATACGGGGGAGTACGGTAAGATTATAATTGTGAGTTATAAAGCTATTATAACCACTAGGTGTAGCTTTTCTAACATAGTTTATTGCGAGTAGTAGCTAAAACATCGCTATGTAATTCTATATCCGCGGGTGTGTAGTAGAATGAAGTGGCTTTAAACCCTAGCAATATCACTTTACAATATTATTTCTATATTTTCGTTTTGCTAATTCTTTTAGTTTGTAGAGGGCCTTGTAAAACTATTTGTATTGAATTGGCCTTCGGCAGCACTTTGGGCCTCATTATACTGCCTATATATTAATTTAACTCTTATAGACTCCTCCTGTTTATTTAAAGTGACTGGAGAAAGCGTATACCAACTCACGAAGGTCTGAGGAAAAGCCCAAATGCAATTAACTTGCTGACAAAGCTAAGGTTAGACGGTTATAGAAAGGCCATACATATAGATCCATTCTGTCCCCGCAATCTTCTCCTCCACCACCCAAAAAGATGGATGCGGTTTCTGAGGATCCAGCATCACCGCCACCGCCCTGGAGTGTGATTGAATTCAGCTTCCATCCCCAGGATACTGACGCAAGGTTGGTGGTTATGTGCAACTACCACCAATTCACAATCTCCGTCTCCGCAGACAGCTTCTCCCAATCGCCCTCTTTGAAAAGTAAATATTTGTTCTTTTTAGAGGTGGCTGATAATTTCGAACTAGATGGGTACACTGTCGAGGACCTTTACGACTGGATTATCGAGCCACTTCTGCCTAAATTCAGAGAACTGCCAGAGATCACGACAACTCTAACATTGCAACACTTTCTTTTCCCCGAAACATACATGTATGAGATACAAGGCGATCAGGAAAGCCTAGTTGCTGTTCCATACGACAGTGGCGATGATGAGGCTTCTGTGTTTGGCCTCCGCCTGCCAGACGATAGCTGTGCTCCTTGGCCTCAATACGACCCGAAGGATATTCAACTGCCTGAGAAAAAGAATTTGTATGGGCCCCCTTCATATATGCCATCCAAGGTTCTCTTGACGGACGGCAAGAGTGCTTTTTTCAAGCCCATGAGGCACGGAGATGATCGGTCTTTTATAAACGAGCTCGACAAATACAGGAGCATTCGCGATGCTCATCTTGACGAGGCGCTTCGAATCTCGCGTCTTATGGGCCTGGTGCGAAATGAGACCGGTCAGACTTATGGCCTACTCTTGTCGTATATTGATTGCGATCGGAAGACCTTGCTCTGTGCAGCAAGACCAGATACACCGAGTCACCTCAGACAAAGGTGGGGCGAACAAGTCCATGACATGGTTAATCAACTACATGCTGCGGGTATCATTTGGGGCGATGCGAAGCCTGATAACGTCCTTATCGACAACAGCAACGATGCATGGCTGATTGACTTTGGTGGAGGGTATACGAATGGCTGGGTGCCCAAAGAGCTGTCGGGGTCTATGGAAGGGGATTTACATGCTTTGCAGAAGATAGACGAGTTTGTAAAGTCTGGGGAGGTCAACTTTTAGAGTTGTATTCACATAGCGTATAGTGTGAAACTTAGAGAGTGATGAGTGGAATTTTATTGGCTGCCATCAACGCGTGGTATTTATGGCTCTTCTACCAGTCGTATGTCCCACTCACGCTATCATGCAGGTTCGAGTTTGAAAAGAGGCTTAGGAATGATGAAGCGAATAAGAATAAAGAGTGACCGAATTCCTTTACTGCGTTCCCATGCTTCATTGTTATTCCTTGTGATATTCGGTGGTTGTTTGGATACATTACAGACCATACAGCTACATAATGTAGTTCTCGGTCGTCTTCTCCTTTTCTTGCATCCAAGCGATGGCGCGCTTATATTATGTGTATTCCAGTGTATAATACGTCAATGCATTATTATCGTCGCCCATCATTTGTGACCCAGGTGATCTTGTAATTATTAGTGGTATGATATCTTCACTATGGTTACCTTCTCATCTTTGTGGTATCAGATGCTTTAAGATTCAGCGTAACATCCCGACGCGAACTCAACCAAAATATTTGTGATACAATGGCATGTTTTGTACATATTGGCTTGTTCAATGCACCGATCCTGGCACGATAAGCTATAGGTTTCACTTACTAAATACAAATACTGTTACTTAGAGGATAGATAAAGTAGCCCTCCTATATCTCCTTATAGAAGTATGCCTATCTACCAGGATCTCTCTGAAACCGGATTCCACTTGTAAGAGGGAGAGTTCAATTCCTTGAGGGGTGGGTTTAGTTCATTATCGATTCCGTTATTCGGAATGAACTTTCATTCCGAACGAAGCTCGCGTGACTTTAAACCTTGACACGTTGATAACGAGTCATATAACATAGCCTTATCTTGTTACCAAGGGCACGGGCGCCTCGTGTGCGATTTGAGGGGAAACCACGATTCCATGTGGGGTTAGATAAGCTAACCAGTCAGGGGAATTTGGGTGTCCATCCGCGGGGTAATATCAAATCAATGGATAAGCAATTTTAAGCATTCAAGGCATCCTAATGGGGATGGCGGTCTAACAAGCTGAAGTATTTAAACCTGAAGCTATCCAACATCAGCAAATACACTATAGCATCCATTAAACCTCTTTCCCTTTCATTAATTATTCAAAATGTCCCCCCCGATCCGAGTCGCTGTTACACAGGTTGAGCCCGTCTATCTTGACCTGGCTGCATCGATAGAAAAGGCATGCCGGCTTATTGCTGAAGCTGCAAAGAATGGGGCTAAGCTCATTGCTTTCCCTGAATGTTGGGTGCCGGGATACCCTGCGTGGATTTGGTATGTTTACATCAATTTCACCTCGCCACAAGACTAACAAGCCACTGTAGGGCGCGCCCAGTCGACCTTGAGCTTCAGACTCGATACATCTACAACTCACTCGAAATCGAGTCGGAGGTCATGGATCTAGTCAAGGTAGCTGCCAAAGAAAACTCAATTGCTGTCGTCTTGGGGTTCTCAGAGAAGACTACCTCACACAGTGTCTATATTTCTCAGGCCATTATCTCTCCACAAGGAGATGTCTTATTGCACAGAAGAAAGATCAAGCCTACTCACATGGAACGCACTGTATTCGGTGACGGGACAGGTGCTGACGTCAATAACGTCGTGGAAGTCGACTTTGGACCAGAGCACGGTAAAATCAAGGTTGGCTGCCTGGCCTGTTGGGAGCATACGCAGCCTCTCCTCAAGTACCACAGCATCTCTCAAGGCGAGACGATTCATGTCTCGATGTGGCCTCCGGTTGATCCAAGCACGGGCGTCGACCATGCCGGATTTTGGAGTATGACCGCCGACGGGGCCCAAAACCTATCCCAGACGTACGCGATCGAGAGCAGCTCGTACGTGCTGCACTGCACTGCAGTATGTGCAGACCAAGGCATTGATGTTCTCAAGACTAAAGAGGGGCTGCTTTGTCGTGAGCCTGGTGGAGGACACAGCTGTGTAATCGGCCCCGATGGACGGCGCTTGACCGAGGCTGTCGGGGATGGGAAGGCTGATAGTGAGGGTATCCTCTACGCTGATTTGGATCTCACAAAGATCGTGACCACTAGAGCATTTCTGGATATCGTGGGTCATTACAGCAGGCCGGATCTTCTGTGGCTTGGCGTCGATCGACAGCCGAAGGAATGTGTCGTTACTAAGCGGTATGAGCCAGCGTCGCAGGAGAAACTGGAAGATGTTGTTCACTGAGCTAGTTAGGCTGGGTTATATCATACGTAGCCAATGTTGACAAATAGTATCAAATCAGTCACCAAATTCTTTCAGATACAGGCTATAAATCAGAATATTGAAATGCGCGTTGACTTTAAGAGTGCCCAAAGGTGTATGACATGTCTTTACCCACATTAGTGGTATTATGCTGGTTTACACGGAATATTGAAATTCCTAACCTAAACTGTGCATGATGTAGTTTGTAAAGACATTTCAGGATGTATGAAAGGTAAACCCACTCCTGCCATACTAACCCAGGATTACAAGCCAGCCGTCTATCCGCTATCATTAAGCCCATTAGTTCAGGATGGAACCATTCTAGACCCATTCGACGATAGAGCTATATCAGCTGCGGAGCAGACTATCGGAATGTTTCCGATTTCCGGTTTTTGAAACCCACTTTCCGATTTCCGATATCATAGTATTCAATCACATCTAAGACTACTTTACTAGTTCGCCACACATTTGTTAACCCACTCCCCATAACCAGCCACCACCTTGTAGGTAGTGCTGTTCGACCGCAAGAACTCGTTAACGTTTTAGCATTCCTACTTATACTCCACTTCTATAACCTCAGAGCCGAACCATTCTAGACGTATTCGACGACGAAACATATATCAAGTTCACAAAACAGGCTATCATGATCTTTTCAATTTCTGACATCGTGCTATTTAATCATCTTCAGGCCTACTTCAGTGTTTGAACTACTATTTGCAAATAGTACGTATGTGCGTGCAAGCTACTTAAATAAGTGCTGATTAACAGGTGTGATGGGTTCCTTACCCTTCAGCACAGCCATAACATTCTCCATGGCCAGCCTCTCAAAACCAATCGAAGTCTCAAGCGCACCCCCAGCTGTATGGCACGTCAAAGACGCATTCCGCATCTTCTGTAACCTAGGGTTAGGTCTCGGTTCATCCTGAAACACATCAAGTCCAACTGCAAACAAATGCCCAGAATCCATGGCGTCTGCCACAGCTTCTTCATCCACCAAACTCCCCCGTGCGATATTCACTAGCCGCGACCCTTTTTTCATCTTGGAAAGTTCTGGTCGACTGATGACTTTTTTGCCTCCTGCTCCCGGGGCAGCGATGACGATGCAGTCTGCAATGGCTAACATGTCGTCCAGTCCGGGGTAATACGTCGCCTCAATAGCGGCTTCTTGCTCGAAGGTTTTGCGAAACGGATCATGATATGCAATGTGCATACCAAGGGCTTTGTAGGTCTTGAGAGCGATCCGATAGCCAATATTTCCCAGACCGATCATGCCTAGAGTATGTCCTCGGGGGTTGTAAGCTGTAAGCTGTGTATGGGCATGTGCATCGCGGAAGTCCTCTTCACTACCTCTCGCTGCCATATTACTCCACTGCATGTTTCGAAACACAGAGATAATATGATAGAGCGCCATGTCAGCTACTGCCTCTGAAGATGCAGCCGCGCCATTGCAGTACAAGATGCCTGCTTTAGCCAAAACGTCGACATCGGCCCAGTCATAGCCAGCTCCAGCTGAGGCATACACCTTGACGGATTTTGGCAAGAGGTGAATTAACTCTTCGTCCCAATGACCCATTTCTCCGCCTGTGATCCAGAAAGGCCGCATGACAGCTTGGAAGTCACCCCATTTCTTCTGGCGGAGGGCTTCTAGAAATGGACCTCGTCGGCGTTCTTCTTCTGATGGGCGTATGATATTGAATCTTTGTTCGAGGGTTTTGTATATATCGTGATTGTATTTGATCGGGTCTCCGATATGGAGAATTGTAGGTTTCTGGCTTGGGCTCATGATGGTTGGAGTGATGACGGTGTAACGAGTGGAAGTTTTGTACTTGGGTTACTTTCTTAGGGCAGGCAGTATCACAAGAGTCTGGCTATTACCATGAGCTGATATAGATGAAATACATGGAGGTGTCTCCACAGAGTCACTGAAGTGGACAAATAGACGTCATTCAACTACAAACTTTGACATACTCCTCAACTCCTCTCCCAACCCATCGGATATCGACGCGAGCAACGACTTTACTGGTCAATCTCTTCGGTTCGCTTCCTTGCTGCAACCACTCTACTAGGATTGCTTCCTTCACTGGAAAAGCCGATCGGAAAGTGTTGAGATTGGCCCATGTCGAAGATGTGCAGCCGCTATTTGATTCATGGGGTTGCGTTGGCAGGGTTTCTTCCCCGCTTGACCTACTTTACCCCGTCTTTTCCCCAGGTTCCAGTTCGCATGGTACCCCATCGGTGATCTGTCCGGGGAACTTGTGCCACGGGAAATAATTCTGATAAATATCAAGGACGGGACGTTTCATTCTTAAGATCGGGCCAGATATTAGACTTACATTAATTCATAAATCAAAATGGCTGGTGAAGATCTTGTCAAGGACATAGGCGAAGATGTGCACCTCGAGACGCTGGACGGCGCATCGCCTGATATCGAGAATCGCGATGTCAAGGAGAAAGCCTTTCTCAGAAGGATTGACAAACGAATGATGCCTCTGATGATGCTTCTGTGTACGTTCAGTTCTAGTCGCAGACGAGCATACCTAACACATCACAGACATCCTCAATTACCTCGACCGGAACAACATCGCCACCGCTCGTCTGGGCAACTTCGAAGAAGACATCGGTCTTGTAGGCCAGCAGTACAACACTGTTATCAGCATCTTCTTTGTCGGCTACATTCTTACCCAAATTCCAACCAACATGATCTTGAACAAGATGCGGCCCTCTATCTTTTTAGTATGTCCCCTTCTGTAACTTCAAAATCCTTACTGACCTTTGAGCCAACCATCATGGTGTGTTGGGCCACTGTTAGTGCGTGCACTGGAGCGGTTCAGAATTACCAAGGGATGATTGCTTTAAGGTTCATTCTTGGATTTGTGGAGGCTCCTTTCTTTCGTAAGTCAAGCTTGAGAAATACATCGGCATTACTGACTAATGGTTCTTGCCAGCGGGGGCCTTGTTTCTCTTTAGTTGTTGGTATACCAAGAAAGAACTCGCCGTCCGTATCTCTATACTCTATGCCGCTGGTCAAATGGCTGGTGCCTTTGGTGGACTGCTCGGAAGTGCCATCATGGCTGGTATGGATGGAAAAGCTGGTCTAGCCAACTGGAGATGGCTTTGTACGTCCCCTACCATGGTTTTACATGATGGGATCTGACTGAACTTCTAGTCATCATTGAGGGGTGTGCCACGTACCCTGCTGCCGTCGTCACTTACTTCGTTGTGCCCGATTACCCAGCCACCACCAGTTGGCTCAGCGACGAGGAACGACAAATCGCTGTCCTCCGCATGGCCGAAGACGCAAGCAAAGAAGACGATCGAGCTGACGTGCCAGGCAAGGAAGGTTTGAAGATGGCCTTCACAGACCCAACACTCTATATGATTTGGATCATGCAGCTCGGTCTCAACACAGCTGCTGCTTTTACGAACTTCTTCCCCACCATCGTCAAGACGCTAGGGTATAGTTCCACCATCACACTTCTTCTTTCAGCGCCGCCGTATGTCTTTGCTGCTGCTTTGGGGATTACAAATTCATGGCATAGCGATCGTGTCAACGAGCGTTGGCTACACGTGGTGTGGCCTCAGATATTCTGCAGTATCGGCTTCATCATATCCGCCGTGACTCTCAACACGGCAGCTCGTTACATCTCAACCTTCATGATGATGTCTATCTACGGATCCTTCGGGTGTATCCTGTCATGGGTCTCATCATCTCTTCCACGTCCATCAACAAAGCGAGCTATCTCGTACGCCGTTGTTAATGCTGGATCAAACCTTGCATCCATCTACGCATCGTACTTCTATCCAGTTTCACAAGGACCGCGGTACTGGCAGGCTAATGTTGCTAATGTGGCTTTCAGCGGTCTTTGTATCGCTATGGCCACTATCTTGAGGTTCTTTTTGGCAAGAAGGAACAAGAAGTTGGAGAAGGCTAGGGATTATGATCTTCAGCATGAGGGTACGCTGAGTGGTAGTCATACTCAGGCGCTTGCTGAGAAGTGGCAGTGTGGAACTGAATATGTCTACACGCTTTAAGTTTGTACACTCAACTAGCATGCCATTTTCGAAATATCTCTGCTGCCCCTATTCCTACACCTCAACATAATTGTAATCAGCAAAGTAAAGATTTTGAATATCAGATTTAATCCTTATATAAAGTGGTTGGCATATTGAGTGATGGTGTGATGTAATCCGTCACGTCGGGGGAAGTAAAACTGCCTGCAACACACCGATAAAGCTTGGATGCAGGCCATTTTCATAGGACTGAGTGGAAATAAAGGAACGGATTGGTTTTATTGACAATATGTACCAATTCAAACTTTAATAAAACAAGACGGTGTGAATAAATAAAGTATACTATCTACTTTGCTGTGTTTGGTTGCTACGTGGATATAGCTGGGTCCTATCGCCTTTCAATCTCACCTGATAATCTCCTTCCACACTCCCAGATAGAGATCATCACAACGACTTTAGCCACTGCCATACATGTCTCCTCCCTTCGACGTCAAAATCCCGTTTAAAGCACCGCCTATATCCCTGGTTAAACAACCCTTCCAAGCCTGGTTGAGTCGTAACAAGACGAAGCATCTCAGTGCTTCCTCCGGTGCTTGCTATATATATGCCTGCGTATATTGCTTTCCGAACGTTCTTGCGATTTCTCCCTGCACCCTGTTTAAAGAGTAGCTCCACCATACGGACGTTGCCATTCGAAACAGCGGTTGGGAGAGCTTTATCTCTCGTGATCTCGCTATCGATCAGATACTTCACCAGATCCCGGTTCTCATCGTTTGCTTCTTCTAGGGAGTGGTTTGGGTCTAGATTGTAGCCTAGCTGGAACAACCTTTCCACGACGGGGAGACAATCATCCAGAACCGCGCGTTGAATTCGTTTCGTTCCCCACGACGATAGAGTATGTGCTGCGTAGGAGAAAGTCTTGGGCGGCTTTGTCCACCACACGCCTTCTTCTTCGTTGTATCCAGCTAGTATAGCGTCGTAAACCAGGTTGAAAACTTCAACATCTGTGGTTGTCTCAAGGATCTTGCTTATCGCAATGCCAGCTCCGGATCTTGTGTCAAGATAACTGCGGCCGTGGAAATACAAGTGATCGGCAAGTGACGGCAAACGAAAATTGTACGCGGTAAGTGGCGGGCCAGCATCGATGGCAAGACGAAGAAACTCCACTTGCTCGGGAAGAGATGCTGCAGTGATGATATCTTCTCGGCAATGGTTTATCTTGGGGAGGTCTCCGTTTAGGCTGTTCAGGAGCATCGAAGCACACGGCATGTTTCTAGTCCGTACCGCGACTATGGCTGGGTTTCCCAGTCTGATTAGACGGTTCCCAAACTGTGGTGCTTTGAATGCCGCCGATCGGTGGCGCGATACCTTCTCTACGGGAGGAATCCGGGGGTTGAATGGAGCTTGGTGTTTATTATTCTCGTCGGATGTGTTGTTTGCGACACTATGATCCAGACAAAGAACCGTGTATCTTCTCGAAAGTATACTCTCAAGAACATCGGTATTGTTCAAGAAGACTGCAACGTTCAACAACGCATCTCGAAAGACAGCGCAAGACTCGCTTATGATAGTAGATTTGACCTCAGAACCCTGACTCTTATCGCCGATGAAAAATGCACGGCGGTCATGGATGTAAGCATACTTGACTGCTACTTCACAAACCGCGCGCACGATATCTTCAAAGTCGGTCTCACTGGGTGTGTTCTGAAGAGAATTATTATCGATGTTACACTGCCAGATGTATTCTGCTACTCTTTTGAGTAGTACGTGATCTAGAGTCAGCGGCTTGGTTCTGATTCTTCCCATCGTGCGTGCCTTCAGAAGCTTGATCCAGAAGTCCTGGTCCGGAGTAAGCTGTTCCGTTCCAGAATCATCAGCTTCACTAGAGTCGTCAGAATCATCAGATTCACTGGACTCGACAGAGTCCTCAGGTTCACTAGACTCCCCAGGAATCTCGGATTCACCAGACTCCGACCACTCCTGCTCTTCCGAGACAGCGGCGTCTGATGAGTTGTGCTCTGAATCATTGGGCGGCATGGGAGAATGCGGCAGATTTCCATGAGTTGACACGGACCCGGAATTGGAGTCGTTATCGGAGTCATTATCGGTGTCGGTATCACCATTGCCAAGAGTGCAATCGAAACGTCTTTTGCTAACCTTCCGCTCGTATCGTACCGTCGTTTTGCGTATGGGATCCCAATATCCCACGTAACGCAATTCGTCAGACTCCAGAATAGCTTCCATGGCGGCTTGCCGGAAATTCTTATTTACGCGACATAGCCTCGTCAAATCGACGAGCGAAAGTCCGGAACTCCGTTTGCAAATAATTTGCATCCATATTTCCGTTGGAAGACTTGTTGGCAGATTACTTCTGCCACGGTTTTGCGTTGGTGGCATTTGCGGGCGATGTGTTGTTTTGCTGATTGATATGATTTGTAATGTGTTGGAGGAATCAAACTAAACGGTGTGGCAGACTAAAAGTTTGAGATGCTTGGGTTGAGCTTGGACAAAGAAATTCGAATATGAAAGGGTAAGGTTTATCAGTATGAGTGAATCCTTTGATCTCACAGTGAGTCAGACTAACTAGGCAACGTTCTTATTCGCAAATCACAGCCCCAGCCAGTATCCACAAGCTTGCGACAACGAGAATGTCAGTTCATTCTCACGCTCTGAGTTAATCACTACAAAGCGACCTAGTTTTCCACTATTTACACTGTTAGGATTAATTGTATCTAGCTGAGCGAGATTCATAATTAATGAATCAATCTTTCATCCGTTTGATGGTTGTGTGTCACGTCTCCTTTATACCAATACTGCCCGCGTCTCCCGAGAGAAGCGCGCGAATTTATAGCACAATGGTCACTTTTGGGAGACTCTATGTATCCGGTTGTGTGGCCGTCTATAGGGTGTACACATGGCCCAGATGTGTAAGCAATATCTGTCCGATGATTGAAGTTATTTGTCTGGTCTTTGAGCAGCCACCTCGACGATCTTTTTTGAATTTGATCATGTAAATATTGTCTGGAGTGAATATCACTGAGACTATTTAGATTCGCTACTCATGCCAAGTGTCTAGGTCACTCGTTCCTACCACATTCAATGTCTGCCGGGTAACCGCCACGAAGGTGGCCCACCCTGAGATGCCCAGACTTCCAAGATCGTTATGCCCAGACTAAGAAATTTGTCACGAACCAATCAAGTTGTCTATTGTTACTCCTACCTATCCTTTCGGTAGGGCTGAGCCCACCAGCTGAGAAAAAGCTAAGATATGCCGTTTATCGGGTATCTCTCAAGATCTACAGTTGGATAGTCCCGTGCCTAGCCACTACTCTGGCAAAGGCTTGCAGGGTATGGAATACATATAGCTTGTTACTTCAAACGGCATTTATGATACCGTTTTAGCTAGTTCTCCGCTTGAAATTGTGGCAAGTTACTACCTAGATGTAGCAAACGTGACGGCGCAAATTTGTGACAAATGCAGTCAAATTAAGCTTACCAGTGAAAAGAGCTTGCAAGGGCGATGTTTTCTGTATGGGCAGCAGTATTTTTAATCATGGCATGCTGTGTAACCGTTAAGGACGATCTGAACTGTTCTAGTAACCATTGCAGAGTCAGACGTCACTTGATCGGCAGTTCACGGAACGTCGCTCCGAGGTGATATTGCGAGAAATGCCTCATGGTGGCCATCCTCGCACAATTATTATGAGAAGTGAAACAAACCTTTATCGCGATGCATGTCGTTCCACGTAGGTTGCATCCTTTCCGAAAATCATCACGGCGCATCACCTTGCTGGAGTCCCTTGATTCTTGGCAAGTACCCGCGCCAAGAAGCGTCTGAAACTATCCACAAAGTATCGGTTTACAGCTTCTACTGACATCTACAATTGTCCTGATTAGTCTGACATGAAAAACCACTCATACGATAAAAATATGACAATCAGACATCAGCTCATCAACTCGTTTGGCTCAATTAACCTCGTGCATTAAGCATGTTAAGCTTAAAAAACAACCCTAAACACGAGACGGCTAAGGCGGAATGCACCACACTTGGCGTACAAAGTCGATCCTTTGTGGGGTACTCCGTAGGTACTGTAAGTTCCCCTCAGAGGCCGCCAGGTCAACGTTACGATGCGCCCAATCAATGCCGCTCAGGGACTTTCCCTGCTTTAGACACCGCTATGATCTCATTCCGCTGCTCTTGGCATCGGCTCATGATCAGAAATCTGTATTCACGTGTGACGTTGCGTCGCTCTACCCTTCGAAAGCCCACTTCTTGGTTTTTCGGCTGGTTAATAAAATTTCGTATGAAAGCTAGCTGACCCTAAATAATACTTTGTGTTTCGTTTCGACTCAACCAAAATCTCATCCTATACTCTTACATTCCACTCACAACCTTAGCAAAAATACCAGTCATGGGCGTCCGTATTGCTACACTGGAAGATGTGCCCGCTTTGAAGGAGGTCATCCTCAGCGGGCTGACCAACGACTCGGTCTGGCAGTACTGCTTCCCCTCAGCCGGTCGCTCAGAAGCAGCCTCAAATCAGGTCGAGACTGTCCTCAAGAGGGTTATTGACAAGGAAAACACCAATTGGTTGTGTTTTGTCGTTGACGCTCCCAAGACTCACGACCCCGTTTCTTTGGCCATTTGCCAAACCCTTCACGCCAATTCAGACGAGCAAAAGAGCATCTCTGAGCAAATCGAGCAAGGTAAGATTAAGATTAACTACAGCGCCCACTCGCCCCAGTTTTAGGGAACCACATAAAAAACTTAACCCCTGGAAAAGCCGTTATTGACTGACTTCTTGCAGTATTTGGTCTATCAAACGGCGACAGCGAAAGCAGAACTGCCAAACGTCTCGCGGCACTTCAATCAGGCATCACGCAGACGCAGCAAACGTACCTTGCGCGCCACAACCAACTCATCTTCCTCCATGCCGTCATCACGCACCCGCACTGGAAGCGCCAAGGATACGCCAAGACGCTGTGCAAGCAAACCTTGCAGGTAGCGCGTCAGCAGGGCGCCGTCGTAGCGGCCCTCGCCAGCCCCTTCAGCGGCTACGTCTTCTACTCTGGCACCAGCTTCTCCAACTGCGGCCGCACAAAGGTCGAGACGGACAACGACATTGAGAACCTCGAGCTGCAGATCATGGTCTGCACCCCGCCCAAGCCCCTCGAGCAGAGGAGGAGCTCCATCATGGACTATCTCGGTGCGGGGAAGAAGGCCTCGCCTGCTAACAGCAGACGGGAGTCTTACGACCAGGACGCTGGCGCTGGGGAGCAGAGGCGAGGCTCTTTTCTCGACATGTTTAGCTTTGGCGCCAAGACTCCCACCGCTGTGGATGGGGATGTCCGCAGAAAGTCCCATGCTTAGGTTAGGGCGACCGGCAAGCCACGGCATTTGAGCCATTATAGAACTGGACTTTTTTATGTATTTTTTTCATTACCTACGATTTACGAGTTTTTAAGATTATTATACCACACCATTCATTGAGCATATCCACAACAGAATTTTCACTCTAGAGCATACTTCTTCCGTTTTGTTATCATGCATTTGTAACTGCATGATAGTGAGCCATTATTAAATCTCTTCCACAGTTGCCAGGAACGCCCACTAAAACGCCCTGTGCAAAAACCAGACGATTACCCAGAGTTTTTGAATTCTTCGCATCGTCAGTCACCACGACTTTAGGATATCTCGAGGTGGAACAATTAGTGGTCGGCTTGGTGTAAAGTTCCTCACTACAGAGCCTATCCTCTTTCCGTCCTGGCTGTGTATTTCCGCATGGAAGTACTACTGCTTGTTTTATAAGCGCTCTGCGTTCCCATTTTTAGGACGGGAATGTTTTTATACTTTGTTATGGTTCTTAATGAAGAAGTCGCCGCGGCCACAACAACCGTGCTCATAGTGGGACTTTCACAAGGTCGTCGCATGTCTGGGCGCTTATGATCGCGAGCCAGTTCGCATGCGCTCAACAATGACTACCACAAGGCGACATGAAGACCAATAATATTGAATATTGGACGCGTGAAAATGATATCGTTATTCGAACTTATATCACCTATCTTTCACAATCCACTTAATAACCAATCTTCGTTTTGTTATTAGTCATCATTGCTGCGCTATTACTTAACCTTTTTCATTGTCTTGTCATCTTGTCTGTTACGATCAACCTTGTCATTATGTCTTATGTTGGCAACCTTGTTGGAAATCAGTGGCAGCAATACTCCAATGACGCTGGTCAGATGTATTATATCGAAGTGACCACCGGAGCAACCCAGTATGCTATACCCTCTGGCTTTGAGGATCAGGCTGATGTAAGCGCTGCTGGTTTCTCCTTCATAACCTTCCTAGAGACTGATGCCCACTATAGGACGACTGGAGTCACTCTGCAACACACCAGCAATGGTAAGTTCTTCGAGGAAGTAGGACCAAAAACCATGGGAGCTAAAAGATCTATAGGATAAACACACGCACCGGCAGGATCGTCTTTGAGGACCCAAACCCTCCGCCTGCTCGGACATACCTTGAAAAAAGGAATGTCATGGCTCATCTCCAAACAGTGGAGAGAAATCTCGACACAGACGAGTCCATATATCGAAGAGTGACGACTGGCATTCTCCGATGGCTCTTTCCAGAAAATGAGGGTTTCGATGTCGTCCAGAACCGTCACAGCGGAGACGGTATTAGTAATCACGTCGACTTCAAAATTGAATGCAGACAAGGTGATTCATTCGACGCATACGACTTCTTGATAGTGGAGTGTAAGACAAACAGAGCGCCATGGCAAGATGCGACCGATCACTGCATTAGGCATTGTGAGAATACGGAAAACGAAAGTAAGAAGGTCTATGCGATGGTTCAGGTCGGCATGAACGTTCAATTTCATTCGTGGGGCTCTTGGACTCTTACCCCCCTGAGCGGTATTCTACATCTTCGAAACGATGTACAGGAGATCATGGACTGGGCGGGCTATATGAAGAGGAACCCTCTCCCGGCTGTAAATGTAATTTAAATACAATGGTTCAGTCCATACGAGTGGTTTGTGGAGAGGCATGAGGGCCGGGCTGCAACTTGGGAAACCCGCCAAACCTGGATCGTTTAGTCGATGACCCTTGCTCTCTTTTGTATGAAATGCCGCTCATAATACCATGGAACATTATATACCATTCAACTGGTGAATTTTCTATCCATTTCCTCTTTCTTTTTTGAATTTCGATCTTCAGTCCACTTTCATTCCACGGAAATGGCGACCCTACATCGAGAATACACCCCAGCATACCCGCAGACACCGGACTACTGGCGGCGTAGTAGAGAATGATGTCATGAATTTCCACTGGTAGAGAGTGTATTCGACTTGGACCAGGCTCTGTTGTTGAGCTGTCGGGGGCCCATATCATCATATCGATTGCCATGTCAGAAGGACCATCGCCGAATAAAATTTCAGGTCTCGTCCACACTGCCTCCCCGTGAACCATCTTGCAAAGAGTAATTTGCCGAAGAGTCAGTATCGCATATGTGGCAGGACTGGCCTCAAGTTCAGTGTACTGCGGAAGACTGCGCGCATGATCTCGTGCCATCTCGATACCTTCCTGGATTTGCTGTACAAAAACAAACCAGGTGGAACCCACCTGGAAGAATGAAGATTGTGGCGAATCCCACTTCGGTAAATCTGTTACCCCAACATACATTCCTCTGCGTTTGACACCTACGTGTTCGAATCCCAGCCTTTCATGGATGTCAAATCGCATGTTTGAAATCCAGACGGCAGCGTATGCCAACTTCATGAACGTGGTGCTGTTCATCTGTCTCCGAAGAATGTGCCGCCAGGTGTGGCCAAAGTCAGCGAGTATCCGACCGAGAAACGCTCTTTGCCGAGGCGCGACGTCCATTTTGAGATCCCAGTAGGGTTCTGGAAGAGACTGAAGGCTTTCAGCTGTTTGGTTTTCACGGTCCAGCGGATGAAAGTCGTCCAAGGTGAGTGGTCGTTGAAGGCTGAGCTCGAGAGGGGCTGAATAAATACGAGCCGACTTTGTAAGAAAAATTCGACCCTTGTGAAGATCGAAAGTCCAAACGCTGTTGACCTTGCCTCCACGGCGGTCACCGAAGGGGTTCACAATATCGTACACATCTTCCCACTCTAATTTGATACCCTGTTCCAAGGCCGTCGATATGTCGGCTTTAGTTGGGTCAGCAAATTTTGGAGGGAAATTGTTTTTCTCAACATTCAATCTACTTACAGGTAGGGATCTGGAGTCCGACGAGAATACGGGCGAAAACTTCGAGAAATCGCCAATCTTCCTCAATTCGACGCATTGACACGCACCTGCGCAGGGTAGCTCCTGAGGATTTCTTTAGAGAAGGTATTTGAGATCTAGGGACTGCGATAAAACCTTTCAGAACATAGATCAACACGGCAAGAACTCCCATCGTGTTTAGTATTTAGTCCAGATCTAAGCCGCAATATTGCGGCTTCTTTACAGTCGGTGGAGTGTCGTGTTGAGTCTAGAAAGTGGGCAATGATTTATTAGCGGGCTACCAGAAGGTGGGGCGCAGGTATATTAAGGCATCCAGGCCACTACCGAACAGGACATAGCAAAAGCGCGCGCTTAGCAACCATTAACATAAATCAGGCCACTTGATTAGTCCAGAGCATGTTGTTCTAGGTACTCAATCTTTCTTTCACAGCCATGAGTCTCTCATAACTGCATACTCTCTGAGGGTTATTTTTTTTAGATAAGAAGTCACTACATTAAACCCGCAACAGCTCTGGAAAGCCCTGGCAGAAGGAGCCTATGTGCTGTATCAGAGCTGAAATGCTGATGGCTTGTGATAAATAGAGACTGTCTCTTATTTCATCATTATCGACTCGTGAGTTGTACTATCCTCAGAGCATCATCATGTGATGAAGTCGTTGTTCATTTAGCAACTTAACTTCAATGTCAGATCTTTATTTACAATGTAGCCTATCAAACAAGGAAGTTTAGTAGGAATGGCCAAAATTGCAAGGCGGAGTAGCTGTAGTGCATATGGCTGTGAAGCAGGGTATTGAAGAGATGGTGAATCTTATGATTTAATGGTGCGAGGAGCAGTGTCTCGCATTTTTATCTACGAGCCAAGGTTTGCTGCAGCGTTGCACCAACTCTAGCTGTAAACAGAATATCATGCAATTGTGTGTTGTTATAGAAGGCTTGGAAATTCTCAAAAGCCTTCTTACCTCTGAAGCCGATGTAAGTATTAGGTGCGAGTAAGGGATGACAAAATAGAATATTAGATAACTCAATACTCCGTCCATAGTTAGCTATTCTTTCCCCATTGCCCTATTTGCTTGGAGACTCTTTTCCACCGCTGCGGCCACCACTGCAGAGAACTCTCCCTGTTCCAACTCCCACATTGCCTTTTCCGTGCTACCCCCAGGCACACACACATCATCAATTAGTGACTGGAGGGATCTTCCATCCTGGATGGATTGGATGGTAGCCCCGAGGCTGGATTGCTTAACCAGAGCTGAAGCGATATCGGGGGATAGTCCATGTGAGACTCCGGCTTCAACAAGCGCAGCTAACATTTTGAAGAAGTAAGCTGGGCTAGATCTTGGCTATAGTTAGTAAGAATTTGAGAAATGGGATTATGGTCGAGGCTTACCCCGAGATTGAAGCCGCTACATCGATGCCCTCCTCCTGGCTAACAAAACTAACCTGCGGAGACACAGCCCGGAAGAGATCGGCGACAATTGAACCTTGTTGAGCTGTCACAGCCTTATTGGCAAACATGGCTGTGGCTCCTTGTCTCACTGCCACAGGAGTATTAGGCATGGTCCTCACGATTGAGGCCTTTTCCGGAAGCCAGCTCTCAAGCTGTGCGGCAGTGATGCCAGGACACATGGTGACAAAGATTGGCTTTGGGTGCATGGGCCACTGGGAGTAAACATATTGTATATCTTGACATACATCGCTGGTGGCCCATGGCTGAGTACAGATGAAAACAACATGAGCCGTAGGAGTCTTGTCAAGCTTTTGCCACGGGCTGTCCCAAAGAATTGGGGACCTATTGCCCAGTGACACCACAAGAGAAGGGTAGCGAGTAGTGAGTTCTTTGATATGGTCAGGCCTGCGTCCTGTGACACGGATCACCACATTTGACTCATCGTTGATGTCGAGTAAGCCATCGATCATGCAACGTGCGAGCACTCCTCCGCCGATAAATGTACAAGCTGTGATTCCCTTGGCCTTAGAGTAAGACATAGTGATTAGAAAAGAATATTCAGATTTGACGACAGTAAAAACAAGTGGGCTGCGGGTGTTACAAATAGTCGCTAAGGATTCTCATAGCGAGTGGGACTTTGGCTTGCTTGGAACTGTAGGGTTGCTATAAGATGACAGCCGGAAGATGTTTTAAGGGCAAGCTATTACTTACGGAAAAACATGTGTATTATATTTCTCAGACATGCGTTATCTCATTACAAGTCTACAGCATCAGCTTATGTAAAACTCAACCCCTCATGCTGCGCTTATACGTCATATTTTCCAGTTCGGGGCTGCCTCTACAGGTTAAGAGGATTTTCATTCCAATTTACTCTGCTATGAAGCTTTTAACTACCACCTGCCTTTCCTAGAGTTGTCAGATCTCACATGAAATGCATAGTGAATATATGTGACAGCCAAGCACCGAGCTGCAGCAAGAACAGATTATTCGTCATAGAGGCCGCAGCATACCAAGTAAACGGATTGTTGTCCTTGAGATACATGCGTGGTTCATTTGCTGTCACGGGAAAAGTGAGCTCCGTTTAGGCTATATCACAATAGATCAAGACAATTGTGTAGTTCGGAATATTCTTTTATTCTTTTTTTTGAATATTAAGGACGTGGTGCTATCTATTGACAACACTCTAGGGTGGTCTCTTAGCGAGTCCTTGTGCATATCGCCAGGTTTCAACAGAAGATCAGAGATTGTAGGTACTAGTCATTCATTCTCTTGAGGCCCATTTGGGCAAAGAAGTCGAAATAAACGGAATATGTCATGTTCTTTTGTGAGACTGCCACGAAGCTATGATTTCCCTTTTTGCAACTGAGACTTTGTTTTATGACGCATCCGTTTCATTATTTCTCAAAAGCGGCATAGAACTGAGGGCTGAGGTATGAGGTCAGAGATAAATCATTACCCTGACACGCAACTGCAAAATATGTTTGCACTCCAATGGTTTGGCTAAGACTCCCAGGCGGCGCCAAAGCATGCAATGCGCGGAGATACGACTGCGAGTAATGTCCGCGCCCGTGGTCTTCGAGATACCCAAGAAGTCCAAGTGCAGCTTCTAGATCATTCCTAGCATAGTGCCGAACGGGAATATAAGCCTTAACATCAGGAATGGGGGATTTGGGGCCAACGTCGAAGTGAAACACAGCCCCAGATGTTGGGTGATCCACGGTTAGTAACTCTGATTCAGGTGAAGATTCAGGGTCGAGGCCAAGAGTGCGTTTCCACAAATCGGAGAAATTGTCTAGAGACTGGTCCAAGCCGGTCCGTAGTCCACCAACGGTCATGACGTTTCGAATGAAGCGGAAGGATGTCTGAGTCGACCTCGCGTATATCTTTAGCCGTGAAACCTCTGGTTTGACGCAGTCTATTGCCAGCATGAAAGGGCGGAGTTGGCACCCGTCGTCGTCGTTTGACAGATATGATTCCATGTGGTTCAAAGACTGAAGACTTTGGCCTTTTAAGCTTTTGATAGCTCGGTTTATCTGGTGCCAGGCACTGAGCTCAGGTGTCTCAACCGGTATAAAGTATACCTTGACAGATAAATGATCGTGGAGCATCTCCAGGGCAACGAACATGGTTGAACTGCCTGTTGCACCCCCAGAAGCAGACGCGGCTGGTGTTCCAGGGCCCAAAAGCTCACGCCAGAAATGATCGAACCAAGTCAAATCAAGCTCAGGCATGACTTTGGCAAGATTGTGCATGAGAGTCTGTGTAGCAGCTTGGTTGAAAGGATCTTGCATACTTCCAGCAAGGGGGCTGATGGGTTCGATGGCATATCGAATTTCAGGCTTCTTGCTACCAAAGTTCCACTTCCAGCTATACTCAATAGGCGAATGGTCGTCAGTCATGAAACTTTTCCATGGTGCGATAGTAGACCGCGGTCTTGGGCCCATGTCGGGGATGACCCATCGGTACAGAAACAGTAGAGCTTCATACTGCTCGTTCAGGTCATAGTTGGCCTGGGTAAGAAGAGTGATGAGGTGTTGCCCGAGAGTCTTCCACCACCAGTCTTTGTCTTCAGAGAAAGGTGGAAGCCACTTGTTTAGAGTCTTCCATGCTGGTTGGGCGATCTCATGGGTTCGTAGGAGAGTTTGGAGCTGTTCAGCCTGTGTCATGATCAAAGATTGTGCGTGCTACTCTTGAAGCATCAGGGACATGAGGGTGTGGGAGATATAAAGACTTTGAATTGCGAAAAAGGTAGAAGGCAAATTTGGGGTGCACCTGTCATTATGCCATTTCTGTGACAGTCAGTCACTGCTACTACCAACAAGCTCTCTACCTTCTTGGCAAGTCGCAAAGGACAAGTTATTAGAAACATCTTTCCGCAGTACGTAAAAGTGGATGTGACAAGGGTCAACATAGGGTCCCCATTCAGGGGCTTACTTATCGGTTCGGTTCATGTCATAGAATAACGTACGTAGCACATTACGTGACACGCAAGGCGTTGAGAGAAATTTGCCGTATTCGGTATACATCAAGTATACGAAACAGTGCCCTGTCATACCGCGTTGCAGATGTCAATCTCATGTATATGTCTGATTGGGAAGTCCGGACGCAACAGATGCTGTCAGCTTACTTGGCAGGCTGTGAGATTTCACGCGTTATGGGCATATTGGCAAGTGATGTGAGGACCTATCGGAAGGGATCCAAGACCAAAATCACCTTGGCACAAAGAGAGAAGGGTACGACATCCGTTGTCTCCTAGATCTTCCGGCTGACTACTGAAGTCACCGCCTGAGTAGCAATGCAGTAACAAGTCCTGGACGACACAATGGTTGCAATCGGGCCAAGAAAGATCTGCAGCGTGATATTGATACCTCATGAGCATGCAATGCGTTAGGATGGACCTCATAATTCTACACCCCTCCCTTACGGGTCTGACAGGGGATGAATGTAGTCAGAATCTTGAGCCAGGGGTGTGCATGGCTGCCATCTGCAAGTAAGACGGAGCTATTTGTCAGTGTCTTGGCACAGCGCCTTGACGCACCTGTTTGGGACAACGTGAGTGGCAAGTTACAACTTCAGTGACACTTGATCGGATCGTACGATTTTCGCCCCGTTAATTTCAGTGAAACTGCAAAAGTATAGTGACAACGAAGAAAGACAGCTAATCTTTGTCGTTGGCTGGCTTCTTCGTCACTGATACCAGTTTTGATCATGCTCACATAATCCATGTCATGACGACAACTCAATTAGGACACGAAATGGTAGTTCAAAGAAGCCATTTCGGCCAAAATACCTCAAGTTATCAATGGGCTCACCGCCGTTTCCAGACGAGATACATGTTATCAAAAACTATCATGACAGTAAATTGACTTACCAGCAGATGAGTGCATCCATTGCTACACTGATTGGCAAAGAAATCATAACAGACGAACTTGTCAAGGTTAAATCGGGCAAGTTCAAAACCATATTTATCGCTCAATAGGGATTCCTATCCGGTGCATGGCATATTAAGAGAGCAAGATACGACCCCATTGGATTTAAACATCTCATACCTAAATCATCCACACCAACCCGGGCAGAGCGAAGTAATGGTGCTTTCCTCGACTTTTCTTATTAACCACAAGTGAATGAAAGCTTTACGGTAACAAGGAGAAGGGGCAGTCCAAGGCATGTGCATATTTGATGAAACAGCCATAGAGAAGGCATATTTAGTCCATGTACAAGAATAAAATAATAATTATCGATTTGCCTATAAGTCTGACTAAAAAGAAAATATCGAAATCAACCTCCTAGTCCTTTCTACGCGCAAGGATTAAATCTGCTAATGTCTGCAAATTCGCCGCCCCAACAATCTGCGTAAGAGCCAAATCCGCAGCGCACTCTCTCTTGATCCAGTTCCTCAGCTCCACTGAGACAAGCGAATCCAGACCGTACTCTATGAGGCTGCGAGTCGACGTCACGTCCTCACGGTTCATCATAGTAATAGAGGAAACCTTCTGTGCTAGAGCTTCTAGCAGGTTCTCTTCTCCAGTCACAGACTGGAATTTGGTATTGCCTCCTTGTTTGTCCAATGCGTTGTTCACTGACCTATTGTGGCGGAGGACCGACACGTAACGAGATCGTTCCTCTATACCTTGGGTCTTCCCTTTGCCTGGCTCCTGAAGTACAAAAGCAATACTTCTTGAGTCACGATTGAGGCCAGAACGTGCTCCAATGATAGCTCCTTTGATGAGAATGTGCACTTGCTCGATGGACACGTAGAAGCCGAGCTTGTTAACAAGTTCCTCACGTATTCCCTCTCGAACAACGTAGCCGACGTCATCCACGACAGGTAAGCTAATGGAGACAGTGTGCATGCCATTGCGACTTCTCCACTGCGCAAAGGCATCGAGGAAAGACGAAGTCTGGCAGTAAATAGACTGGCCTACATTCCCGACGATATTGGCCCCAGATGCAAGAGCGACGAAAAAGTCAAGATCGGGGAGTAGATGGTGAACATTCCAGGCTGCGTCAATCTTTGGCCTGTTGATAGCTTCCCAGTCTTGGAAAGTGGCGTTGTAAAAGATGGAGTCGCGAAGATACATCGAACCATGAATTACTCCCTTGACTGGAGGAAGGTCTTTGATGGCATTGAGAGCAGACGATAGGCTATCCCGAGAGCTGACATCGCATGTTACTGCACGAACATGAATGCCGTTTGATGGTGAATGGTGAAGACTAACAAACTCTGCCATACCAGCGTTTGTAGCAGCTGATCGACCAAGCAGAACAATATTCGCCGCCCCATTCTCCAGCATCCAAGGAACGAGAGATCTGCCAATACCGCCAGTACCGCCAGTAAGGACATAGGTGGCATCACCGCGAAGCAACGCCTCGTCACTGTCGCTGACGAGCAGAGATGGCATGTTTGCATGGACTCTGTCGTTTTCACCCATGATTGCAACAATCTTGCCAATGTTCTGACCACTTTGAAGAGCACGGAAACCAGAAACGATATCAGAGACAGGGACCTCATGAACCGGTTGAATGGGCTGAATAACCTTCGCTTCGAGCATATCCACCATCTGTCTCATACAAGCCTGGACTCGATCAGGTTTATACGAGAGGTAGGGAATAAGGTCGATCGCAAAGAAAGAGACGTTACGTTCAAACTGTCGCATGCCGAGGTGAGAGTTGGCTAGAATATCCTTCTTACCAATCTCAACGAAACGACCAAACTCAGTAACAAGTGACCAGGTATCTTGCAGCATCTCACCACTTAGAGAGTTGACGACAACATCGACGCCACGACCTCCCGTCACGTTGAGAATTCCAGCAGCAAACCCCCGTTTGCGACTTGAGTAGATGTGATCAGGAGGTAAACCAAGTATCTTGTGCACAAATTCTCTCTTCTCATCGGATCCAGCTGTAGCAAAGACAGTGGCACCCATGCTCTGAGCAACGCGAACACAAGCTTGACCAACAGCACCTGAAGCCGCATGAATCAGGACAGATTCGCCCTCACAGACCTTTGCAACATCTTCCAGACACACGAGAGCAGTGACGTAAGCAACAGCCATCGACGCAGCTTCAGCGCAAGAAAGATGTGACGGAAGTTTGCAGGCATGGACGGCGGGAATTCGAACGTGTGTTGCGAGACCTCCTTGGGCTGTCAAATAGAAAACACTATCTCCTTTCTGGATGTGCTTCACATTTGAACCGAGGGCCACAACAGTGCCTGCTCCTTCTCGACCTGGTAGGCTCCAAGGGATAGTGTTAAGAAGCGCTAAAACATCTCGGAAGTTGATACCGCAAGCATCCACTTTCACGATAATCTCATCGTCGCCTAAAGGCTTGCTAGCAGGGATGAGATCATGACGGTCAAAGTATACCGAGTCCATCACACCAGGTGTATCCATTGTCATGAGCAAGGCACTATTGGGAGTTGAGCCCTTCCATATATTCTGCTCTTGCCGAATAGGAAGTCCCTTTTCGATGGCAAAGGTCCGCGAAGTCTCTTTGAGTCTGCGGAGACGAGGTACTTGAAGTAACCCATCTGCCCAAACAAAGTCCTGCTCAAGAAGGTCCGTGGGATTTGACAAAAGATCCTTGACCAAGCTTGAGGCAAGTTTGCTGATCAACTCAGCTGCTGTCTTTGAGTCATGACGTGGTACCTTGTCTAGTCGCAGTAGCTTCCTTGTCGAATCTTCAAGCCGAAGGGTCCGAAGTAGACCTCCAATGCGTGAAAATTCGGGATTGTCATCATCTGGAGTTACCCAAAGCAGACCTCGTGTATCAAGGACCATAGCCTTGAGGATTGCAAATTCCTCTTCGCTTTTCAGATTGCTAAGAGAGCTTGTCTCGCCGCAGTCGAGAAAGATACAGAACTTCTCTTGAATGTGCTGAGGCTCTGAGATGGACTGTATAACTTGTGGCTCAAGATGGGCCAGACTCTCCAGAACTGATTCGACAAGCTTTGCATCGCTGGTAGGGCTGCAGCATATAGTGATATCTCCTGCGGCGTTCAGCTCATCTTGATATTGATCGTCAGTGGCGTCAGGCAACTTGGTCGACCACATAGCCTTGACAACACACTGTTCCGCTCCAGGCCAGTCCATGATGGAACCTTCGATTCCATTGAACCCTGAATCAACCAGGAGCTGATCCCAAGTTTCCTCGGATATGAGCGGACCATCTCCAGGTTGTCTCCAGTCATCCTCAGTTAACCACCAGCCTGGCAAAACAGTGTATGGGAGAAATGCTGCGTCACAACCTTCAGGCATTGCTTCTACAATTGCAAGTTTTCCAGAACCAGGCTTGAGGAGGCTTCCAATGTTGCGGACTGTCTCTTCGATGTCCTGGGTGGCATGCAGAACATTAGATGCAATGACAACGTCGAAAGTGCCGACTTGGATACCTTGGTCTGCAGGATTCTTGCTGATATCAAGTTTCGTGTAGGTCACTTGAGGCCATCTCTCCAGCCTTCTTCGTGCCTCATCAAAGAAACCAGTTGAGATGTCGGTGTACGTATAGGTTGAGAAGTTTTCCTCGCCAGGTTCTTCGCTTGATAATGCTTCGAGTACCTTGATGGTGGCAGCTCCTGTGCCTGCACCAACTTCAATGATCCTGAGTTCGGGGTTCAGTTCGCCAAGAGTGGCAATGTACTTTGCAAGAGCTTGATTCCCTCTAGCCATTGTTCTGGCATCTTCGTAGTGTTTCATAAGAAGCCCATCCTTCATCATGATTTCAAGAGGCTCAACCTCACCACTTAGGATCTGTGGAAGAGCTTCTCCAACAGTACAGATCAATTCACCAAAGGCGTCTTCTTCAGCAACGTGTTGGAGTAACTCTGGGCTTGCATTTGGCTCATTCTCAAATTCTTGGACTTTGACCTCTGCCCATGCTAGAAAGTCTCTTAGATGCTTCGGTAATGGGGTTCCAATGCTGGCGGCGGCTTTTATGGCACACTTCAGGTAATGTCGAGCAGCTGAGTTGTGTTCGTCTCGGAGCAACATCTCTTGTTGAGTCCACGAGGGGTCCATAAGTGATTTTGCGAATACTTTGTTGTTGGAGAGATCGACATGTGGTACCAATGCCTCATAACAACCACGAGGGAGGTCACGTTTAGCACGTTCTTGCTCACCGTCCACACCCGGATCAGTGATTCGTTGGTATGTGAGTTCCATCTCGATACAGGGCAATGGATCGGAGCCTTGCGGGCCGTCAGCCCATACAACAATGCTCACGTCCGATCGTCCCGACTTCTCTTCAAGACTCTTTCGGTGCGTAACAGTGGTGAAGGCCTGACCCGGTTCACAGGGAATTGTGTTGGAAAGCTGCATTCGGCGAACGTAGGTTGGCACAAATGCCGGTCTTGGCTCAGAGAGTCCATCTCCAACAGCAAGAAGAGCAGCGCTGAGTACAGAGTCGAGCATGGGAGGGTCTACTGTCATCAAGGATCCACGCTCAGATATAGAGAGGGGCTCCTCTCCGTCTGCTTTTCGAAGACGGGTCCGATGCACAGTTTTTCCATGAGACCTCCACATTTCAAAGATGTTCTTGAAACTTGGTCCGTAACAGACACCCGAGTTGTCGAGAGTCTCATAGCCTGCGAGAGCGGTAGCCTCGTTTAACTCGTCAGTGTTGACCCCCTGCAAGATCCTTTTAGCATCTTGCCAAGCTGGGCTTTGAGATGCTCCCAAACCCCGCTCTTCTCCGGCTTCAATTCTACCATGAACATGAGTGATCCAGCCTGTCTGCTCATTCCAAGTCATGACCTCAAACGCCCAAGTAGAAGAAGAGACATGGCCAGTCCCGATCTCAACAGGGTTGAGCTTGGTGCAGATATCGACACGCTCCTCCTCTTTGATATGTAGGCTTCGTACGATGTGCATCTCGTTGGAAACAATTGACGTAACGTGGCTAGCGATGGACCGGAATGCATCCACAGCCAGGCTCAGGAAACCAGTGAATGGGAAGAGGATCTCACCAACGACCTTGTGATCTCGAATCCAAGGGAGCTGGTCAAGGGTGAATACTTGACGGAATACGTGTTCCTTGCCTTGCGATGCCATCTTCCAGCCCAAGAGAGGAGTGAATATGTGGCCAGAGTGAAACTTGCCCACAGAGACTGGTGACCTATGAATAAACCTCGCCTTCTTGTCCCACTCATAGGAGGGCAGATCAGTCAAGACATGATTGTTTTTGGGTCTAGTTCCATTGATGGCGGAGAAGTCGAGGCTCAGTCCAATGGTAAAGAGTCGTCCAGCGAGCTGAAGCATAGACTTTGTGTCATCAATTCCACGAACAAGCGAAGGAACATACTTAATGCCAGTCTTTTGCTCATCATCTAATGACTGAAGGATCTGATTGATAGGGCCTTTGAGAGCTGCGTGCGGTCCAATCTCCACAAGGACCTTTGCGTTGGATTTGGTGGCTACGAGGGTGATAGCGTCCGAGAACCTGACAGGATTGATGAGGTTTTGGACCCAGTACTGCGCACTGCAGACGTTTTCTGCACCTTCAGGTTCGCCTGTGACAGAGGAGAAGAATAGGAGTCCATCCTTATCATCCTCATTGAATTCCGGGGCCATGTTATGTTTCTTGAAGTATGGTTCAATCGCAGCAAGGTAAGAGTCAGCAACAAGTTCCATGTGATGAGAATGGTATGCAACATCGACTCTTAGCCTACGGTTGAATATACCCTGAGCGTTGGCAATGCGCTCAATAGCATCTATAACGGCCGAATCTCCTGAAAGTGTGACACTGTTGTGGCTATTGATGGCAGCAATGACAACACGGCCAAGACTAGCCGTGTGATGAAGCAACTCATTGGCCGTGCTCACATCTGTGCCCACAGCTAACATGCCACCACGTCCATCTCTAGCCTTGGCCTGCTGAGCTAGTAAGTCAACAGTTGCTCGCCCTCGAAAGAAGGCAATAGCCAAAGCTGTTTTAAACGACAAGAGTCCAGCAGCATAAGCTGCAGCAATCTCCCCAGAGCTATGACCAACCACGACTCCTGGAGAGACTCCCCAACTGCGAAGCAATTCGACCAAGGCAATCTGAACTGCAGTACAGGCTGGTTGGCTAATCTCAGCCTCGTTGATACGAGACCCTTCAGACCTGGCCAACTCTTCAACCAGTGACCACGTTCCACCAAACTCTCCAAGATACTTCTCTGCCTTGGCCATCGTCTGGGCGAACAACGGGTATTGTCGGCTCAGGCCTGTGGCCATCAGAGCATGTTGAGCTCCTTGTCCTGTGAATACGTAGCAAAGGGTGGGTTCCTGGTCAACAGCCACTCTGCTGCCAGTACTCGACAACGAGGGAGAAGCAAGCTGGTCGCGTAACTCCTTAAGGGTTCCAGCAACCAGAGCAATTCTTTGAGGGAAATGGGTTCGTCTCATCCCAAGAGTGTAGCTCAGGTCACTCATATAAGAGCCAGTGCCTACATCAGGTGATAAACTGTTCAGATGAGATGCGAGCTGAGACTGGTAGTTAGACAGAGAAGCACCAGATTGGGCAGAGAGAGTATATAGCAGTTGGCGAGGCTGAAGGTCTGACGCTGTGGGCGGGATCTCCTCAGTTCTAAACTCTTCTATCAACACAGCGGCATTGCTTCCACCAAAACCAAAGTTGGTGACAGCAACACGTCTTGGCTTCGAGTCGGAAGACAACCATGCAACAGGCTGACGAGCCACCTCAAGCCTAGAAGAGTCGATCTTGGGATTCATTATTCCGAAATCAGCGTTGGGCAAGATTGTGGCTAGTCGAACCATCATAGTAGCTTTGATGACAGAGAGTAAACCACTGGCGCTGTGCAGATGTCCGAAGTTGGATTTCACAGACCCGATGTATACCTTATCTTGTCGAACCCTCCCAACGACGTTGGCAGCTGCTGCGGCGTCTATCGGGTCTCCCACAGGAGTACCTGTGCCGTGGCCCTCGACGACATCTGTTTCGGCTGGATTGAGGCCAGCTTGTTGATGAACACGCCAGAGTAGCTCTTCTTGAGCAGCCTGCGAAGGCATTGTGATTCCCCTTGTCCTTCCAGAGTGATTGACTGCCGAGTTACGAATCACAGCATGAATGAAATCACCAGCCTCAATAGCCTCATCCAGTCTCTTCAGGATTAAGCAAGAGGCACCCTCTCCCCTTCCAAAACCGTTGGCTCTAATATCGTAAGAAAAGCATTTTCCATCGGGAGATAGTGCTCCGAGCGTATCGAGTTGAGACATTGTGTGGTGATTGACCATGAGCGAAGATCCCCCGACAAAAGCCGCGTTGCACTCGGATGCACGGAGACTCTGGCACGCCATGTGGACGGCGTATCCGCTGCTGGAACAGGCAGAGTCAAGAGAAATACTAGGGCCCTTGAGGTTGAAGAAGTAGGACAGTCGGTTCGACACCATACAACCTGCGTTGCCCGTGATGCAGTACTTTGTCGATGTACTAAAGGCTATCAGTAAGGCTCAGAGAAAATGGCTAGGAGAAAGGTAGTGGGGGAATGGTACAGTTGACGTACGGAAGATCTTCAATCATCTGCTGGCCATACTCGGCTTCTTCCTGAGAAGAGAACACTCCCGTGTTAGTTCCGGCAAGTTTGTCCAAGGGGATTCCGGCGTTCTCAGCAGCTTCGAAGGCACATTCAAGTAGCACACCTATGCGTAAAGTTAGTCATACTTTCTGCATTAGATAGACTAACGGTGCCCAGAGAGGTACTCACGCAACTGAGGATCCATCGACTCTGCCTCCTCAGCAGTTACGCTGAAAAATGGAGCATCAAAGGCATAAATGTCGTCTGGCAGGAAGTAAGCCCCCTTGGAAGAGAGTGCTCCTGGTTTGGTCGAGTCATTGAACTGGAACGCGCCATGGTTGAATCGGTCTTTGGGAACACTTGAGAAGGCTGATTTTGCTTCACAGAGGTATTCAAAAAGTCCTTTTCTTCCAATACCGGGCGCTCTGTAAGCGATACCAACAACGGCTATCGGTACAGGTGAAGTTGAAATTGTCATACTGACAAGGTTGTGGGAAGTAATGGAGAAGCGTCAAGTACTGTAAAGTAAACTTGTCTGTTTTCTTCAGACAGGTTTTCCCAGTTGATATATGAACTTTCAGCTCAATGAAAGAAGAAGGAGCCTTAGCATAATCTATGGCCTCTACTATCTGTAGGCAATTGAGATGACAAGTTTGCAATGTCAATCTACATCTGAATTGTTGAGATTCCACAGCCCTGCAAGTCGGAACCATGCTTACTGGTGCAGCCGACTTTCAGGGCTTCTGGGGCAAATTGCCAAGAGGACAATCATGAGAGCACACCCCCCAATAGAACTGCGAAAACAACGCTTGGAACACTGATGCATGCTCATTCGATGCGTGCTGACTCAAAAGCTGTGACCTTTTGAGAGACAATGATTACGTGTTTTGTAAGCCTGCAGGTACACTTCCGTGCACTTCTTTGCACCTCATTTTCACGTCATTACCGGACTGTATCTGTAGAGTCGCATTCGCGGGATAACTTACGGAGTGTATTATGAAATCTTGTCAGATCACTCTCACCCAAATTGGGAACCTCGGACCGGCCCCACGGGAAGATCCCTAACCTTGCAGCAACCAGACCAGGGGCCGGTATCTAACTCTACGCCTCTATAGACCTACCCTACATTGTGCCGAGACGCAATGCAACCAAAGTACCTGCTTGTAAGACATGATGGAGTCATGTCGCAGCTGAGTCAGACCAGCTACAATGCTAGGATAATTCAATTTTTGGCTGTGTAAACCCCACCGCCGGCTTGCGTATGTCCAGCAGAAATGTGGATATTCATTCTGCCAAGAAGTACTGAGTACGTATTGCGCGTAATGAGCGAATGTACCACGTTATTCAGATGTCTACTTTCGCTCCTTTGTGTTCCAAGCCATTGTTTCCTAAATTTTAGTAGATCAATAGCTGCACATCGAAGCTCAAGTAATCTGCATCGTTGGGAAAAAAAACTACGAAAAAGCCCTTTTCACACTCAATACTCAACACCTTGTCTTGTCAACACAGCTGCAAAAACAATCATGAAAGAATTAAACCTGATTGACGACACTGCCATCTTGGCTCAGATTTGCGAGCAATGCAAGCTTTCTCCCCAAGACATCGAAGATGCCTACCCGTGCACTCCAGTTCAGTCTGGCATGATGGTGGACTCAGCGCTGTATGTGCACACCATCGTTCACAAGATTGACAGCTCTGTCGATTTGAACCAGCTTTGCCATGCACTCGATCAGGTTGTGGCCATGAACCATGTCTTAAGAACAAGAATTGTCGATTGCGATGGCACTGGCTTGCTACAGACAGTTGTGAGAAAGGGAGAGCCGGTTTTGCAATCTGAAGAAAGAGATTTTGAATCTTTCTTGAAGTGGAATACCTCTCTCAGCACTGAACTTGGCACACCCCTGGTTAGATTCGCTATCGTTACTGGCGGAGATAGTACGAGACTGGTCACAACAATGCACCACGTCATTTTTGACCTCCATGTCTTGGAGTCTCTTATAGAAGATACGTGGAGCGTTTACCAGGGCATTTCTCCTCCAGAGCGTCCACCATTCAAACACTTTGTCAATTACTGCAACAGCATCAATCCCAAGGAAGCGACAGCCTTCTGGAAAAAGCACTTTGCTGGCGGTGCATCTACTTTCCCACCCATTCCTGCGGGCCATCAACCCATAGCCCGCGAAATCATAACTCGCGAGATATCTATTTCTCAACAAAAGACAAAAGAAATACCATCTATGGCTTTGATGCCAGCCTACATCGAAGCAGCATGGGCTTTGACAGTCTCAGACTATACCAACAACGATAGTGTTGCGTTTGGATACATTCTCTCTGGCCGTGGCGCAGGAATGCCAGGCGGTGCAGAGACCACCTTTGGACCAACAATCACGAGCGTTCCCGTACAAGTTGATATGCGCCGAAGCATGACAATTTACCAACTCGTCAAACAGAGAGTTGCCTCCAGGCGTGAGCTTTCAACAAGTTCCTTCTTGCAGTTCGGCCTTGCAAATATTCGTAACATCAACGAGGCTACTCGAAATGCAGCAAACTTCCAGAGTGCACTGAGTATTGTACATCGTTCGCACACGAAAGGACTAGGTACTTCAGGCTTGAGTCTCGATGAAGCGTATACTGAAGAGCCTCCCAAACCTCATGGGCTTCTTCTCATCTGCACGCCTGGCGAGAAGCACGTTCATATCAAGACACTCTTTGATCCCGAGGTTCTTGAACCAGAGCAAGTTAAGAGAATCCTTCGTCAGTTGGACCATCGCTTCCGACAGCTCATCACATCTGCTCCATCTACGCCATTAAAGAGGTTGACTTGTCTCAACTTTGGCGATACACTAGAGATTATGGACTGGAACAGCCGACGTTTTCCAACTGCAGCTATCAAAGACTGCCTTCATAGCCGTATCGCTGCTCGTGCAACTGATCAACCTAATGATCTGGCTGTCGCGTCATGGGATGGTGAAGCGACGTATGCCGAGCTGATGACTATGGTTGGCAATCTTGCCCATGAGATTCTTGCCAGTCATGGAGATATTGCTGTGGAAGAACCAGTATGCATTATGATTGGACGATCTTTGTCTCTTACAGTTGCTCTGCTGGCTGTCATGAGAGTAGGGGGAATATGCGTGCCTATTGACCCGAATCTCCCCAAAGCGCGGAAGGAAGCTATTATCACTCAGTGTCAGGCTCGGCTGATTCTGACACCGCACGAGTCTCGTGAAATCTCCGAGTCCGGCGATAACTGCATGTCACTACCAGTTGTGCCAGATCGACATGCCGATGCAGCAAAGACTGCTGAACTGCCCCCAGACAATGCCCCGCCGTCAAGGGCAGCCTTCATGATTTTCACTAGTGGTAGTACTGGTAACCCCAAGGGTGTTGTTTTGGAACACAGATCGTATCTATCCTCTCTGAAAGCCTGGACCGATGTGGTAGGCTGGAAGAGAGGCGCCAGAGTCTTGCAGTATTCTACGCCAAGCTTCGATGCATGTGCAGGCGAGATTATGGGTACTTTACAAGCAGGAGCCTGTCTATGTATTCCTTCAGACCGTGATCGAGAGTCCGGTTTGGGAGACTACATCAGGTCCAATTCTGTTAACCACGTCGGACTGACCCCAACAACCTTGCGCAGTCTCTCTCCCCAAGATGTGCTCCCGGATTTGAAGTCGGTCGCTTCTGCTGGTGAGCCCATCACGCGTCAAGTGTTTGAGACATGGAGTGATAAAGTTCATCTCGTCAACGCCTGGGGGCCAACGGAGGCTTCTATTGTAGCTTCTGTAGGAGATCTCACACCTGATACTCGGTACCCAGACACCATTGGAACACCCCTAGGCTGTGCTCTTTGGATCGTTGACCCAGAGGATATCAATCGATTATTGCCCATTGGTTCTGTTGGCGAAATGCTCATCGACGGCCCAGGCGTAGCCAGAGAATACTACCTCGCCCCCGAACTAACTAAAACTTTTTTTCTCAAACCCCCTTCGTTCTTACCAAAGCGTGGCAATGGTCTGGACTCATCTCGGCTGTATCGTACTGGAGATTTGGCAAGATACAACGCCGATGGGACAATCTGCTTTCATGGTCGACGAGACAACCAGGTCAAGATTCGAGGTCAAAGATTCGAGCTTGGCGAAGTGGAATCCGCGCTCGCAAGCCATCAAAGCGTCTCAGATATCGTCGTCACAACATATCAGAAGGGCTCGGGGTCTGTGGTCAAAGACCTGGTTGTTGTTTTCACCTTGTCGAGCCAGCTCAAGCAGCAAGGCGTTGGCGTCTCGAACTCGAAGTCTGAGGTAACCAGGGTTGCTCTAGACAAAAATAGTCGCCAGCAGCTTCGAGCCATCCAAGACTTTGCCAAGGACCGATTTCCAACATACATGGTACCAACAGTGTGGTTGGTGGTCAGAGAACTACCACATACACCATCCAAGAAAGTCGATCGCGTCAAGATCAAAGCCTGGTTGGATACTGTTGACATGTCGGCTGCTAGAGAATCTTCTCAGACGATGTCTCACCGCAATCAAGGTGACCAGACTCTCACACCTCCCACGACCCCAGCCGAAGTGACTCTGCAACAAACCTGGTCAAATGTCTTACACATCGATTCCAAAAAGATAGGACGAGAGAGTTCGTTCATGCGTCTCGGAGGAGATTCCATCACGGCTATGCAAGTGGCCACGCGATGTCGTAGAAAGGGCTTCCAGATCGCCGTGGCTGATCTGTTGCGAAAGGCCACTCTCGCCGAGTCAGCCACACAAATCCAGCCTATCCACGATACACTCCCTGTTATCATCCCGACAATGAATGCAGCGGAGGAATCTCAACTTCACCCTCTTTCCCCTGTTCAGAAGTTCCTCTTTGAGGGCAATGGTCCGGCTTCGCAGAACCAGTTCAACCAGGCTTTTCTACTAGATATCAGCCCCAGTATGGCGACAACAGTGTCGCCTAGTCGTATCAAAAAGGCTCTTGAAAGGATTATTGCACACCACCCCATGTTAAGATGTCGCTTCTTTTATGGGCAAAACGTCAAGGGCGAAGAGAGTCTTAAACAAAGGATCGTGCCACTACAGAATCAAGAAGGGTGTCAAAGTACTTGGGCTTTCCACTTCCATCCCAACATTACCTCAGACGAGGATCTCTGGAACATCGTCTCAACCTCTCAGGCGAGTCTCAACATTTTCGAAGGGCCTGTCTTCTCCGCGGATGTCATCGTCACCCCTCAAGGACAGACATCATTGTTCCTGGTAGCCCATCACCTCGTGATAGACCTAGTGTCGTGGAGAGTCTTATGGGAGGATCTTGAAGCCATCCTCAAAGAAGAAAGTTGCATCCTGCCTCAAAGCTTCCCATTCCTTCTTTGGGTTCAAGGCCAGCGAGATATGCTGAAAGGGGACATGGTATCTTCAGCTCTATCATGGCCTAAGGCAGACTATCGCTTCTGGAAAATGGAAGGTTTGAAGCCCAAGGTAAAGGACATGCTACGGCTACAGCATACTCTGAGCCAGGAACAGACGGAACAAATCATGGGAGAGTCATGCAACATGCCATTCAGCACAACACCCGTCATCCTTCTCCTCGGAGCTGTTTTGTCATCTTTCCAACGCGTCTTTCCAGACAGAGGCACCCCTGCCTTGTACAACGAATCCCACGGTCGTGACACAGATGCTACCAATGAGTCGGTTGGCCTTTCGCGGACAATTGGATGGTTCACGACCTTGTTTCCACTCCTTCTTCGCACTTTGAGCCCTGACAGTCGCATTGAAGATGTTGTCATGGCTATCAAAGACGAATATCACTATGCATCGAAAGGATCGATAGAGGAATTCGCGTCTCGGGTCTTTTCGGAACCAACCCCGTCATCATTCAAGAGGAATGATATTGAGTTAGCTCTCAACTTCGCTGGCCGTATGCAACAGGTCACACACAAAGACTCTCTTCTCCGACTCCGAACGGATGGACCTCCGGTGCATCTTGAGAACGTCACAGGCGAGTGTGAGGTTGTTGGTCTCTTAAATATCTATGCTTCCATCGACGAGGATGAGAAACTTACTTTGACTTTGGACTACAATCGTCACATGGCCCATCAAGACAGGATCGTCCGTTGGATAAAGGAAGAGTTGGGAAATTGTTTCACGGAAATGATATCAGCTCTTTCTGCAAGGCCGTTCACTTTGACCGCAAGTGATTTGCCATTTATGAACATGAGTTCTGGTCCCGCAAGTGTCGAGTATCTTCACTCTCAGTTGGAGGAGCTTGGTGTAGCTCAGGATAACGTCGAATCTATCTACCCTTGCACTGCAACACAAGACGGTATCTTGTTTGCTCAGCTCAACGGACATGACTACCACAACCGCTTCGTAGCAAGGCTCACCTCGAGCGTAGGAGATGTGGATATTGCTAGGGTGGCCGATGCCTGGAAAGCTGCCTGCCAGGCTCATCCAATCCTTCGTACCATCTTCACTACCGGTCTGTCTGACCAAAGCGCCTTTCAGCAAATCGTTCTCAAGCAGTCTCAACCTTTTGTTTCCATTAGGGAAATGCCGATCGATGGATCAACAATCGCCGCCGTGGTGGCATCGCAAGAGAAGATGCCGCTGAATCCCAAGCAACCTCCCCATAAGTTGACACTCTACCGTGAATCAGCTTCGGTTATCCACGCTGTTGTGGACGTCAGCCACGTTTTAGCAGACGCCAAAACGTTTCAAGACCTCTTCCACACAATTGGACTTGTATATACCAAAACTGTTGGTGGTGGCACTCCCGTTGTTACACCGGGTCGACCCTTTTCTGATTATGTGGCATGGCTACAAGGTCAACAAGAAGACGCCAGTAAGTATTGGAGGAATTATCTCCAGGATGTGAAGCCTTGTGTCTTTCCACGAGACCCAACAGCAACTGTTGACTACGAGGCTCGAGGTCCGGTTGTACCCTTCCATGATGCACAACAACTTAGTCGCTTTTGTCAAGAGCAAGCCGTGACACATGCTATGTTTATGCAAGCTGCATGGGCTTTGGTTCTGAGGAAGTATACCGGTAACTCAATGATTTGCTTTGGCTCCGTTCGTTCTGATCAAGAGGTTCTACCAAGCAATGGCGGCTCAGCAGATATTCTTGGACCCTTGATATCTATGCTACCTTGCAGATTTGATATGCAAAACCTTGATTCTATAGCGATAAAGGATGTTCTTGAAATAGCACGGAACGATTCAGTTTGGTCCATGAGCTACTCAGGCTGCTACTTGGCCGAACTGCACGATGAGTTGGGTCTCAGAGACTCACCACTCTTCGATACTATCATGACGATCCAGCGCGCCTGGTCAACCGATCTTGGCGATGGCAGCGGCCATTTATCAATTGAAATTACGGATGCTGATGATCCAACGGAATATTCTGTCGTTGTTGGCGTTCAGTACTCAGAGAATGGACTTACAATTCGATTATCACACCAACGTGCACGTGTATCAGACTCGATGATACAGGACATGGCCGAGACGTTTGCTGGAGTGATTGAATACATGCTCCAAGGTGTAGACCAACCACTCGCCAATCTCTTCAAGACTTCCTCTCCGACACTTCAGCTTGATCTTCTGAGGAAATGGAACGCGAACCCCCCCGTCGCCACAGCCCCAGATGAAAACATTCCCAGCTTCTTCCGGGGTGTAGCCCAGTCACAGGGTTCTGCCCCTGCAGTTTGCTCATGGGAGTGTGACCTGACCTACAGCGAGTTAGACCTCCTCTCAGATCGCTTAGCATATAAGCTCCGAGTCAAACATGGCGTCCAGGCTGACGATATTGTCCCCTTCTGCTGTGTCAAAGCAGCAAGTGCTGTCGTTGTCATGCTGGCAATATGGAAAGCTGGTGCTGCCTTATTACCTCTGGACTTTTCTCACCCAAAAGAGCGCCTGTCGGCCATTCTTCAAGAAACTGAAGCTAAGCTTCTGCTTGTCAATGCTGCCGAACGGGTGGAGAAGATGTCGTGTTGCTTTCTCAATGGCACTGTTGACCTTATCGAGATGAAGGCTCTTGAAGAATATGCAGAGTCCGATGATATAATTCGTTATGAATTGAGTTCCTATCAGATCGAACCCCAACACGCAGGTTACGTTGTTTATACCTCTGGAAGCACAGGTCAACCAAAGGGCCTCATCCTCCATCACAGGAGCCTCGCCACGAGTACCATGTATCATGCACCCCGGCTTGGACTCACTTCACAAAGCCGAGTACTGCAGCTAACCAATTTTGTCTTTGACTTTGGTCTCTTGGATGTCATGTTTTCCTTGTATGCCGGCGCCTGTATCTGCATGCCCTCAGAGGAAGAGGCAACCAATGATGTTGGCGGTGCGATACAACGTACAAGAGCCAACTACGTAGAGTGCACACCAACATATGCCTCTCTGTTCAGCCCGCAAGATGCCCCAAGCCTGCAAACGGTTGTGCTGGCAGGTGAGGCGATGAAGCAAGAGAATATGGATACATGGGCCTCTCACGTGAGGTTGATGAATGCGTACGGTCCCGGCGAGACAGGAATGTCAAGTTGTGGAGATGTCGTGATTGACGAGGACGGTTCATTCAGCCAGGATATCGGAGCTCCTTTCGGCTGTCGGTACTGGGTTGTCGATCCTGATAACCACGACGAGTTGGTCCCTATAGGAACTACAGGTGAACTTGTCATCGAAGGACCTATTGTTGGGAGAGGCTATGTCAACAAACCTGAAGCAATAGCCGCTGCATTCATCGATTCACCCGCGTGGATAAAGTGTACGGAGTTTGCATCCATAGAGCTCGGCCAGCATCGTTTCTACAAGTCAGGAGATCTCGTTACACAAAGGTCGAAAGACTCGTTTGTCTTTGATGGACGAAAGGACTATCAGGTCAAGATTCGTGGACAAAGGATTGAGATGGGCGAGATTGAACATCACCTCAACCAGCAGACACTAGGGGTTTCGAAATGGGCGGTCGAGGTTATCCAGGCGGGGAAAGACCAAGAGAAAAGTCTGGCGGCATTCTGTCAAGTTTCAAGCGACGGTCTCTTGCCGCCAGATGTACAGAATGTGCTACCGCCCTCCCTCCAGATGGCTGATAAAGCGAGGGAGGCCTTATGGCAAGCAGTTCCAGTTTACATGGTACCAGAGTTCTTTATTCCTTTGACGAGGATCCCAACCACTGGGTCTATGAAGACGGACCGCAAAGCTTTGCGTGAAATAGCCGGTAGCTTGTTTCAGGCTGACCTGATGTCTTATCGTGTCACCGGACAAAGGAAGACTACTGTTGACCTAGAGGACATACCTTCTGCTGTCTCGACTAAGCTTGAGTCGGTTCTTCAACAGTCTTGGGCTGATGTGCTCAATATTTCCGCACAGTCGGTGCGACCCAGTGATGACTTCTTCACACTTGGCGGTAACTCCATCCGTGCCATGCGCCTAGTAGCAGCTCTTAGGAAATTGGGATACCTTCTGAGTGTCGCCGACATCTTCAAAGTACCTACCCTTGCCGAGATGGCATTCAGGACATACTCGCTGCCTCATAATCGCAACGACTCTACTCCCAGACCCGTTGCTATCAAGCCCCATGGCATTCCACGACTTCAGATTCTAGCCAAAACGAGGCAATGGCTAGACACATCGAACATTGAGGCGATTGCTCCAGCAACAGATCTTCAAGCTCTGATGCTTTCTGAAGCCCATCACTCAGATGGTGGAAGAATGGTTGCAACCATTACTGTTCAACCTCTCGCTGGACAAGACAAGCCGAGTTTGGATATTGACAGGCTTCAAGAAGCTTGCAAGCAAGTTGTTCGTTGCCACACCATCTTGAGAACTGTATTTATCCAGAATGACCAGTGTTTGTCACAGCTGGTATTGCGCAATGCCCCAATCAATCAGGTTCACGTGCTGCAGCCAGGTCAGAAGAGTGCACATCAAGTCTCTGCTTCGTCAGATATGCTGGACATCCTACCTCACTTCGACCTGAGAAGTGAACATAAGGGAACAGCATGTCTGGGCCTGACGTTGACGATTCATCATGCCCACTATGATGCCATCTCTATCGGCCACCTCTTGGAAGATCTAAAGAATGCCTACAACGGGACTAAGATAATACCGAGACAGCCAAGCTTCCATGAGTGGTCATCTTACGTGTCCAACACCGAGAACATCACCCAGTCCCGCAGGTTCTGGCAAGACTTGCTGAAGGATTCTAAGACGTACCCTTTATCATCGAAAGACAATGCGAAGCAAGATAGTTGCGGTCCCAACGCTCAGGAACATTGTGCTTTTATGAAAATACCTGCTGTCAATCTACAAAGCCCAACCGGGACATCCGCAACAGTCTTGAAAGCCGCGTGGTCCTGTGTGCTCTCGCTAGTGCTTGAGAAACAAGACCTTGTTTTCAGCTTCTTGAGTGCAAACCGTTTCCTAGGCACTATTTCTCATGGCAGTGCAGAGCAGGTTCCAGGTCCTTGCATCAACTTAGTCCCTGTGCGAGCATTCACAGATGAGCCCGACAAGACCATGGCAATGCTTATCAAAGAACTTCAAGAGCAGTCCAACGAGTCTCTCATGCATCAACACCTGGGCTTCCGCTCTATTGTCCGAGACTGTACAGAGTGGCCGACAACCCGATTTAACTCAGCTATTTTATTCCAGAACCACGAAGCCTTTTGCCAGACGCTCAGGTTCGGGGACGCGGAGTGCACTATTATCGGAGCTGGGCAGGGCACAAACTCTGCTGATGTGTGGATCACTGCAACTCCCCAGTCTGATCAGATGATTGGTATCGAACTAAGATTTTCGCAAAGCCATGTACCAGCGGAGTTGTGTCAGTGGATCTCTCGTTGTCTTGAGAGCTTCTTGAACAGTTTACCACACTGGTGGGAGAGGAGGATATGTCAAATTCAAGGAGAGCTTGTGGAGAGATTCGGTCCAAATCCGGTGTCTCCTGTGGAAAGTGAGAGTTATATACCCCGATCTAATGGAACGCATATCGAGGATGTTGTTGACAGAGTGCTACAAGCCGGGCATTTTGATTATGTTTAGTTCATGGAGATAGCGGCACGTTGATTTCAATACAAGAGAGAGATTGAAAATATGAAAGCTTGGAGATGATATGTGATTTATAGTTTAGAGCTGATTAAGGATGTCGATTCTAGTGGAAAGGTTTGGATAATGATAAAGATGCAATATGCTAATCCTTCTAACATATTTGCCTGGCAGTAGAACTAGGGAAAAGGCCAATGCATTCTCATTCTTCGATGGTATTGACTTTTGACTTCGCCCGTGATATTCAAAGTGCCGCCTACATTTTCATCCATTACTAGAGAAACACTTCATATTTCCTTTACTAGATCTGGACTCCTCAGCTATCCTATCCTTGAAAAGATTGTAGCCTTAAGACCTCTTCTTTTGTTAATAGCGCGATAATGCTGGGCTGATAATAAGTAATCCATAATAAAGTATCTCTCACTCATGAGATGCGCCGCTAACAGAGCGTCGTCATTTGGTGGAGACTGTGTCTCAAGTCTCCATGTCAGATCTTTAATTGCAATTGAGCCTATCACGAAACCAACTGAATAAAAAGTGAGAACATCAGGTCATGAGACACGTGACATGATTCTCGTTCCCTGGTCCCTGGTAATCCCTCAAATGTTCCATCTTTCACCAGGGACCAAGATATCTCATCTAGACATCATCCAACACCCTCACTCAATCCACCATGTCAAGCGAACCAGAAGTCAAAAACCCAGAGACATTTCTCAAAGACCCGCGCTTTTCCCAAACATTCCAACTCCCAGCCGATCCTCCCAACGGCCACGGGAGTCTTCAGGTCAAATACGCCGACTACGGCTATCACAACCCGACGAGCCCTCAAGATGAGCATGTCTTGCTTTTCTTTGCGCCTCTGTGTGCATCGCGTATCTTTCACTGTGCAAAGGATGAGTTGGCTAAGAAATACCGTGTTCGCATTGTTGTAATGGATCGGCCGGGGTTTGGGGGTACGGATGCGGTTAAGTTGGAGAAACGCGCAGTTTTGTGTCGAAGTAAGTGGATGTCCTGAACCCAATTCAAGATACTGACCTTTCAGAAATGACATTGGCTCTTCTTCGGCATCTAGAAATCAAGCACGTATCTGTAGCTTGTCACAGCGGAGGAACGATCTATGCTCTCGACATGTTACTCCATCACCCGGAGATTCTCCACCCAGAGCGCCCATACATCGCCATAGGAGCACCCTGGATTTTACCATCGCGCTCTCATCTATGGTCCACGTCTCTCATCCAAGCATTGCCAGATACAATAATGGCACAGGCAGACAAGGTCATTGGTTTCGTAAACGGCACCTTGGGCCCGGTCTTTGCACCGTCTGCTGGGATTAGCCAGATCTTCAGAAGTTCAGCCCGGTCTGGACCTGGGGAGACGGGAGAGAGCAACGCGGATGCTGCGCTTGAGGAGTCTTTGGAGTCTCACTTCTTCGGTTTTGTACATTCGGAGAGTATCAAGGGATTCTCGGACGAGTTGCAGTTTCTCATGCAGAAGGTTGAGGGAGTATCTGGATGGGGTGATTGGCTTGATTATGACGATTTGATGCCAAAGTTGGTCGAAGCGCTGAAGGGAGCTGGTAAGCAATTAATTGTGGAGGTATTTTATGCTGAACAGGATTCTCTGATTGGAGCACCTGGGAGTCAGGGACCACAGTGGTTGAATCGTTGCTGGGAAGCTGATATTGCCAAAGAGGTGGTGACCTACAAGACTAATACCGTCAAGGGGACGGATCATGATACTATCTGGAGTATACGCCAAGGTGTCCCAGAACAGGTACTCAAGAAGGTTGGATCATAAGCAAAGCTCTCATTATTTAGAACGTGTGCTCAAAGCTATACATTTCTATCTCAATTACATCCTTACAACTTTGCTGCAATATTCACATGCACAGCCTTGATATTAGAATAAGCCGCAAGACCAGCCTCGCCCAACTCCCGTCCGATACCACTCTGCTTGACACCACCAAACGGAATTCGCCAGTCACTATCATTGCTCGAGTTAATCCACACCATGCCCGCCTCAATCTTCTTGGCAACCTGATGCGCTCTGGTCAAGTTCGTGGTAAACAGAGCACTACCGAGGCCAAATTCGCTATCATTGGCTAAAGCAATGGCATCTTCTTCGGCACTGAACTTACTCACTACAACGAACGGGCCGAATACTTCTTCCTGGAAGACCCGCATCTTGGGCGACACTCCAGTGAAAACAGTAGGTTCGACAAAGTAGCCTTTGCCATCGCCTACGTTCTTGAAGGGCTGACCGCCGAGTTCTAGCTTGGCGCCTTCTTTCTTGCCAACCTCGACATACGACAGGATTCGGTCGTACTGGGCCTTGGTGACTTGAGGACCCTGGAAAGTGCTCTCGTCGAAGGGGTCGCCGACCTTGGAGATTTTCTTCACTTGGGCTTTGAAAGCTGCCATGAACTTGTCGTAGATGCCCTCCTGGACGAGAATGCGACTTGTTGCAGTGCAGATTTGACCCTGGTTATACATAATACCAGCATGGGCCCAGTAAGCAGCCAGATCAACATCAGCGTCATCGAATACAATAAGAGGACTCTTGCCGCCTGTTTCTAACGTGATGTTCTTCAGGTTATTACTGGCCATCTTCATGATTTGCCGAGCGGTAGGTGTCGAGCCCGTGAAGGCAATCTTGTCAACGTCCATGTGTGACGCCAAAGCTGCACCAGCAACGGTTCCGAGGCCGTTGACGATGTTGACAACTCCAGGTGGAAAGCCTGCTTCGACGACGAGGTTGGCTAGATAGAGGATTGACAGGGGTGTTTGCTCGGCGGGCTTGAGGATTACGGTGTTACCGCATGCCAAAGCAGGACCGAGCTTCCAAGCTGCCATAGCGAGGGGGAAATTCCATCTATTGCGCATTAATACCATGTCTCGAACGGCGTATGGAAGATGTACTTACGGGATGATCTGGCCGCAAACACCAACGGGTTCACGGATAGTATACCCAAACTTATCGCCCGTCGTCTCAATGACCTGTCCAAACACCTTATCGGCAAACCCGCTGTAGTACCTCAGGGTCTCAGCAACCTCGGTCAAGTCATCGTTAGAGAGACAGAGTATGGCTTGCCATTGTCCCAGGTTTCAATCGTGGCCAGAACTTCTTTGTGTTCCTCGACGAGCTGAGCTAGCCGGTTGAGAAGCTTTCCGCGGTCGGTTGCTGAGAGATCCCTCCAGGCGGGTGTTCGGAGAGCACGGCGGGCTGCGCGGACGGCTTTGTCTACGTCTTGGGAGGTGCCGGCGTAGACGGATGTGATTTCCTGCTCATTTCTGATTATGTTAATTATGATAGTTATTGTGATTGCTGGTGAGGAGACTTACGATGGATTTATCGAAGTGATCTTGCCGCCATCTGATGACTTGACCCATTCGTTGTTGATGAACAAACCGGTGGGCTGCTTGTAGGTGCGCCCATTGGGGGCAGTCAGTTGCACAGCTAGACTCATTGTGGAATTGGATGATTCGATTATGCGAAGAGAGTCTGGGGAAATCAGCTGAGGAGGAGAAGCTAGCTATCCTTGTATATCTATACCGTCGAAACGTCACTTGACGTGTCTTGTGTTACCATCTCAGTGCCTTTATCAGTGGAGACTAGCCCTGTTTCCCCAGATGGAAAGCTGAAAAGTATTGCCCCGTTTCGGAATAGTGTATCTATCCTGTCATCCGGGCCTGTGGGTACAGACGGGGGATACCCTGGATCGATATTGAAATGCACCTCGCTGCCGTATCGGGCAGTCATTTTGCAATCATGCAGCATGTTAAGCAGAATTCGGGCACAGAATTGCAAGATGCAACTTTAATATACTTTTGATGTCTACCACTTATTTTACCGTACAGCCGTTGGACCCCGGGTGCATAAACGAAGGTAACCTCGAACGGTAAAATTCCACCTCGTATGATTCCTGTTACCAAATGCAAAACAATACCTACAACGGGAAGATCTGTCACTCAAATCAAGCTATTCCAAATGTAGTAGCAAGATAGGACAAAAGGTACAGTGTGTTTAAATAGATCGATCCTCGCAACGCGCAGGTACCATCTTTATTCACCCAAACTTCAACCACTATCTTAATTACATGGATTTGCTACACACCAAAACGACCCCGGTATTTGCCTCGACACCAAATCAAAGTCAAGAACTAGGTCCTCCCTCCGAAACTTCCCTTGGGGCTGCCGTATCCCGCTTGGCACTAACATCGACATCAACGTAATTGGCTCGTTCCGCTCGTTGCGCGTAGATGATGTTTCCCTGCGCCTCCTCGGTCTCGAGATAGGTGATGCGGCCCTTGACGACCCAGAAAACAAGCGTGACGACAAGCATGATGCCGAACACAGCAATGGCGTAGTTCATGTCTGCGACGGCCGGGTTGGGCGCCCCGGGGAAGAAAAAGAAAACAGTGGTGACGGCGCAGTAAACGACGCCGATCCAGTTGATGACAGAACCAAATCGTCCAAGGGAGAATTCTCCTGGTGGGAGCTTATCTCGGCCGACAAGGAGGAGTGTCAGGATCGGCATTCCGTAGGAAACTGTGAGAGCGATGGTGCTGACGCTCAGAATAGCTTCCAGAACAGTTGAGGCAAAGGTGTAGAGGACTCCAATCAGAGCCATTACTCCACCTTGTAGCCACAATGCACGAACCGGAACCTTCCACTTGCTGTCGACGTGCGCAAAGTAGGCACTAAACGGAATTCCACCATCTCGAGCAAAACCCCACGTCAATCGCGAAGCGGTCGTTACGATTCCAATACCCTGACCAACTCCGTTCACAATGAAGAGCGTCAGAAGAACAGTTCCGCCTTGCAGGCCGACGGTCTGCTTAAGAAGATCCATAAAGGCAAGGCCGGTGGAAGGGTTGGTGACAATTTCCATGTCCACGATGCAGAAAAGACAGACCACCATGAAGATGAAACCGGTGATGGCTCCGATGACTACCGAGAGCCAGATGACACGGGGAATGTTCTTTCGTGGTGAGGGAATTTCTTCAACAAGATGGATGGCGGCGTCGAATGCTGTGAGACCGTAGGCGGCTTGGACAAGGCCCATGAACCACGTAACACCATCGGGCCAGCCGGTCTGGTTAATCCACTTTCCAAAGACGAAACTGGCAGGCTGGAAAGATAGGTTGTCCTTTGTGCCGACCGAGATGAGCATGGCCAGGCTGATGATGAAGAAGAGACTGGCGAAGGACACGCCCACAAAGTTGTTGAACCAGGGGAGGACGATATCCTTTCGGCAAGCCACCACGTTGAAGAGCGTCATGGCCGTAGTCACACCAAGATAGACGAGGAATAAAACCCAGCCTTTGTCCGCGCCCGTCCAGTCGGGCTTGAAGAGAATCTTCATCTTTAGCATAAACTCAGTCATGAATGCAATCTGCGACGCAGACAAGGTGATCCAGCCGGTCATGTTAATCCACGCACAGAGGTAGGAAAAGAAACGTCCCGACGGCGTTGGCCACAGTCGCGAGATCCAGTACGCCTGGCCCAGCGCGGTGGGCATACTGCTGCACATCTCGCCCAGCGACACAGCAACGCACACATTGCAGACGAAGACGAGACACAGGCCCCAGAGGATGGCGATGGGGCCGCCGCTGGTTAAGCCGCTGTCTATGCCCTGGGCAAAGGTCGACCAGGTGCCCAGGACGGAGAAGGCGAGCGCAAGCATACTCCACATGCTGAACTTGCGCGTCATGGTCTGGTCATGACCGAATTCTGCGAGGTCCTGCGCATCGCGAATGGCCTCGTTGGTGGTATCTGTGCGCTTGAGCGCGGAATTGGTCTCGACGTCTTTGTTCATGGCCGCGTCTGACAATGAACCGAGTCGAGGTGTTTTTTTGGGTGGTGGAATATGACGTAGATGGGGGAGGGAGAAAGGCGACGGGCAGCCTTGAGAGGAGTCGTTTTGTGACTCAGATGGGGATGCGAGATGTAGAATGTGAATAAGGAGGGAAGAGAGTGAAAATAAAGAACGCTGGCAAGGTGCTTATATCCACGTTTGCTGGGATATGAACGGACCAACGACATACGTTACGAAGCACACGGAGACTGGATTGAGATTAGGTATCTCCTGGTGTTGGAATCGTGTGACATGCCAATCTCGGGGGGATGTGATAGCAGTCCAAGGAAGTAGTAGCTCATTACTGTACACTGATTGCAGGCCACTGAAGAGACAGAGGGGGCAGTGAAAAAAACCTGGTACGCAGCAAAAAAGGGCGCATTAGGTTTAGCTGGGGCAGAGATAAGGTTCCTGCACCGTTATCTCTGACCCCAGTCATGGTGTCTAGACTGTATTTTTTAGCCCGTTACAGCGCTGACGCACGCGTGAAATGGTGGAATTGACAGTGAACGCAGCGCTGTTTATTTATTGTGGCAGAGACACATACAATTAGAGGTTTGGCGATGCATTCCAGGGCTTGTTTGCGGGGGAGCCACGGTACCCCATGGGGAAGAGCGATGCGAATTGCATCAGACGAGGGCGATGGCATTCTATTACGTGATGGTTTGAAGGTGTTGAGAGGACTTTCCCCACGGGGTATAACGTCGACCGGGCCGGAGACGTTCAAGGATTCAAGGTGAGAGACTGAGAGTGAGAGAAGTTCAGCTCGTGGCGAGGTGGCTTCACATCCATGCCATCACCTTTTGCTTCGGTTATCTCGGCCGTAAACTCCTTATCGGCCGTTGCTAAAAGCTGCAAAACGTTACCTCAAAGGAGTTTAGCGGACGAACAGGGTAGCAAAGCTGAGAATCAGATACTGGAAACGGCTAGACAACCAAAGAGGGGAAAGTAGAAGCTTATGATTGGATCGTCTCGTAATAATGTGTCAACTGTCAAGTGACCACGGAGCCTCCCAGCGGAACCATCCTAATCTGCTAGATAACAGCGGGACAAGGCAATTAGCGGGGCCTCAGTGATCAGTACAGCAATGTTATGCCTCTGTTGGGATAGCTGCTGGGCGCTTGTAACTGCCGGAGAGGGCCTTGGCACAGGGTGAAATACTGCTTGTGTCAGAAGGATTGCATTATTCGGTTGCAGACATTGAGAATGACCCTGTTTTAATTCTCCAGGCTAGATCTTGGCCGAGATTTGCTTTTGTCTTACCCGCAGCGGACTCGACTCCCGCCCCGGACTGGGAGAGACATAAGGTGGAGAATGAGCGGAGCGGTCACGGAGCGGGCGGTGGCATCCGTTCTGTCGTCGTTTATTCTTTTAACTTTGTCTTTTGTGTTTGTCTATAAGAAGCTGTCATCCTCAACTTGGTGATATCTTCTTCTCGACTCTCCAAGCCAAACTCCACCATTCCAACGCCTTGATAATCTACTCGTGCTCTTCGGACCACTTACCTTTGCATATACTCGTATGGAATAGTCTCACACGTCAGACATCATGATTGAAGATACACAGACCGTCGCCGGTTACACCATCTTTCGGGAGGAGCCACACGACGCTGCTCCCGATCTGTCAAATTCTCAGCATCTGCATCCTCTTGGTATGTTTCCCACTCTGCGCGTTCAATTGACATTGGCTTACAACTTCTAGACCCCCTGTCAATTGACGAGATTCGCGCTGCTGTCAGCATCATCCGCGGACATGCAAAGCCCAAAACTCTGAAGTTCAACTGTCTCACCCTCCGTGAGCCTCTCAAGGCCGAGTACGCCGCCTTCCGCGCCCGCACCGGCCCCCGCCCTGCGCGTCGCGCTTTCGCCATTGTCATTGAGAAGGGCACCGGCGAGGTCTCGGAGGCTGTCGCCAACATCTCAGAGGGCAAGGTCGAGCTGTGGAAGCCCGTCACTGAGGTCGGTCCCACGCTTACCCTCGAGGATCTCGACGTCTGCGAGCGTGTTGCGCGGGCCGATCCCCGTGTCATTCAGGCCTGTAAGGATCTCGGCCTCGATGACATGTCCAAGATCTACATCGATGCTTGGGCCATTGGTGTTGATGAGCGCTGGGGCTACGAGAGGCGTCTTCAGCAGGGTCTGGTGTATTACCGCGACTCGCCCAACGACAACCAGTATGCGCATCCGCTTGACTTTTCCGTCGTCGTAGACACAGAGAAGGAGGAGGTTCTCACCGTCGATATCCGCTATGTCAACGGCGAGCGAACAAAGGTTCCTCTCACCTCGCATAACTACATGCCTGAGTTTATCGGCGAGAACTACATCGACGGCACGCTCAAGCCCATCAACATCACCCAACCCCAGGGCGTGTCTTTCCGCATGAACGGCAACGAGATCTCGTGGGCGGGCTACAAGATGCACATTGGCTTCAACTACCGCGAGGGTATTGTCCTCTCCGACGTCCGCATGGAGGACCACCACGAGCACCGTGAGCGCACACTCTTCAACCGTATCAGCGTTGTCGAGATGGTTGTTCCCTACGGTAACCCTGATCCTCCTCACCACAGGAAGCACGCCTTTGATGTTGGTGAGTATGGAACTGGTCTTATGACCAACTCGCTCAAGCTGGGATGTGACTGCAAGGGTGCCATTCACTACCTGGACGCCGTCATGGCTACCGGCGAGGGTCTCCCTGCTATTATCAAGAACGCCATCTGCATCCACGAGGAGGACAACGGTCTTCTGTACAAGCACACCGACTACCGCGACGGCAGCGTCATTTCAGCCCGTGATCGCAAGCTGATCATCTCGCAAATCATCACCGCTGCCAACTACGAATACGGCTTTTACCACACCTTCACCCTCGACGGAACCTACAAGCTGGAGATCAAGCTGACTGGCATGCTCAACACCTACTGCATGCACCCCTCCGAGACAGCCGCTCCCTACGGTACTGAAGTCGCGCCCACGATCAACGCGCACAACCACCAGCACATCTTCTCCCTGCGCGTGGACCCCGAGGTTGACGGCCCCAACAACTCCATCGTCCAGAGCGACGCTCTCCCCTCAGAAGCAGAGGTCGGATCCGCCGAGAACCCCTACGGCAACGGCTTCTACTCCAGGAACACGCCGCTGCGCACATCAAAGGAGGCCGCGACGAATTACTGCCACGAGACAAGCCGCTCATGGGCCATCACCAACCCCAACAGCATCAACCCGTCTGCCAAGAAGCCTGTCGCTTACAAGATCCTCAACAACAACTGCCCGCTGCTCATGGCCAAGCCCGGCAGCGTCGTGTACAACCGCGCCGCCTTTGCCCGCAAGAGTCTCTGGGTGACGCCCTACAAGGACTACGAGATCTTCCCCGCGGGCGACTACGTGTGCCAGTCCACAGGCGCCGAGAACCACCCGCACAACAGCACGATCCTGGACTGGGTGGCGCGCGACGAGTCCATCGAGAACACGGACATTGTGTGCTACATCCAATTCGGCCTGACACATTTCCCCCGCACCGAGGACTTCCCCGTGATGCCTGCCGAGCCGGTGAGCGTGATGCTCCGCGCGTCAAATTTCTACCAGAAGAACCCTGGTCTGTGGGTTCCCCCGTCAGCTCTGTGTGTTGATGCTGCGTCCAAGGATGCTTTTGGGGCCAAGAAGGAGGAGCCTGCTTCTTGCTGTGCGAAGAAGACGATACCCCGACTGTAGATGGCTATGATGTAATCAGTCTGGTCTAGGTGTGGTGTAAACTTAAAATTTGGATATCATGTTTTAGCATTTATGAGTTTGGGGTTTGGATAGTTAGCATTTTAGCATCTTTTAGTAATTCAAGATTGGATCAGTAATCTCTGAACATTTTTATTGCAAGACATATCCTTCATTTGCTCATGGTGTTCGTCGCCTGCCTTCGCCAAATCTAACTATGACCTCAATATCTAGAGGTAAAATGAGACAAACCCTAAAAGCCCAGCTACGGCAAGTAACGGTAGCTTGATCCGTGAAATTCTGACGGGATCTTTAGTGCTGACATTGCGATACTCAAAATCACCCCATGACACAAATATACTCCGCAGCCAGAACTTGTATTGCCAGTCCGGGAACATGATTGTGTTTCTGTCCGTCTTCACATCGATAAACCACGACGTGCATCCCGTAGCCCAGACAAGTCCTCTGGCCTTTTCTTGAACTCTGTTAATATCTCTCTTCTCGGCTTCGGCGGTGACCTCTCCAATGTCAGCTTGGCCTTTGAGTATCGGCTGCAGAACTCTGAGGGTGAAGTTGATTTGGCACTCGGTTGTGTAGATCACAGAGAGATGGCCACTCAGTGTGTTTGGACCCATCATGATGAACAGGTTTGGAAACTGTGAGAGACATGTTCCGAAATAAGACGATGCTGCGCCTTCGCTGACTTGGTCCCACTACGTTGATCAGTAACGTAAAACGGTGGGATGAAAGGAATACTTACGTGATCGTCAATGGTGACTCCCCCTTTTCCGTATATCTTCATCGGAAACAGAGGCTTTTGAGTTTCGAACCCATGCGCAAGAACAATTGCATCGGCATGTATGAACCTCCCTGATACAGTCCGTACACCGTTTTCTTCAATCTTCTCAATCGGGTCGTTATACACCAACTCAACGTTATCGCAATGCAAGCAGGCGAGATAATCCGTGTCGTTCACTCTTCGCTTACAGCCAACTTCGGTCTTGGGGATAAGGAAGTCAAGGTATTTCTCTGGCGCAGTCTTTCGTATATACTCGATTGTTTCCTCGGCCCACTTCTTTCGCGTGTCGAGCCCTTGGGCGATTTTGAAGCCAGCAAAGTCTCGCTCTTTCTGATAATACAGCCATGCGCGATACAGACGCATAGCAAACGGGATGTATCTCATTACCCATTTGAAAGGGGATGAGTACGTTGGGTTAGGACGTTCAGCAAGCCAATGCGCTTGTCTGGCAAATTGAGTCACTTTCTTGACTGCGCCATCTCCATCGCTGATGACAGGGAGGACTTGAGTTGCGCTGCACCCGTTTCCTGTTTTTTGTAAGTGACTGCATTCTATCCCTACGGCAAACTTACCTATAACCACAACTTCTTTGCCTCTCCAGTTGAAAGAATGGTCCCATCTGGCGGTGTGGAACATAGTCCCTTGGAAGTCGGCGGCACCAGGGATGTCACAGCTTTTGGGAATAGAGAGAGCGCCAACGGCAGAGATGAGCACCCTTGAGCGGCGGCTGATGACTTGAAACGTCTTGTGATTTCGGATGGTCACTTCCCACGTCCCGGAAGTTTCATCCCAACGCGCAGACTCAACAACAGAGTTGTAAGTCACCTGCTTCTCGATACCATACTTCTTTGCAACACCATTAAAATAAGCCTGGATCTCGGGCTGCATAGCATATTTCTCAGACCAGTTCGGATTGGGCGCGAAGGAATACGAGTAGAAATGAGAAGGGACCTGTTTAGCAGTTTCTTAGTAATTATTCATTTTCGGTCAGATTATCACTTGCATCACAACCGCAGCCGGGGTAACTGTTGACTCGCCATGTACCAGCGATTCCAGCGTCTTTTTCAATGATTTCAAAGTTTCTGGTACCGTATTTGCGAATTATCTGGATGCCGAGGCCAATTCCTGACATACCAGCGCCGATGATGAGGATGTCTGTTTGGGCCATGGTCTTGGTGGGTGATGTTAATTGTTCGTTTAACTTTAGCTGTAGAGCTTCAATTAAATTTCGATGTGAACTTCTTAAGAAGTCGTTTATATACAATTTTCTGCTAGATATTTCCAATGCCTACTCTTCACACTCTGCATCCAATGCCTCCAAAGTCATATTTGTGGCCGTTGCGTTGACTTCATCATAACCCAAAACGGCAATCAAGGCGAAGTGTGGTGGCGATGAAATCCTGCATATTCATCTTGGGGAAATCAAGCCGAGCCCAGGCGTATTAGCTTTGGCACTCAAAGGACCATAGCTTTTTCAAAAGTCAAAGACATTTGCTGCCTGTTGTAATACTGTGTTATTTGGCCGCTTCCGATCAGCAGAGGAATTTCGTAATCAATAGACCCCCGATGGGTCGTATTTGCATGGGGCTTGCAGCTGTACTGCATCTTGGTGCAACAAGTGCTGAGGTGGCAGACGGCAACAAGAGGGGAACCGGGGAACAACTCATACACAGGGATCACTTGACTATGCCCGGTTACCCAAGTTGGTAATCCGTTTTAATCTGGGGAAAGGGTTTATGCGTGAGAGATATCACAACTACAATCAAGTACACAAGTGCGGGGTTGTTGTTGTTGTTGATGATTCCCTTGACAAACTGCATATGATGTGATTCGGTAGTATTCAATAGCAGTCGAAAAGAACCGTATAGCCGACTAAAACATTCACAAGTGGGAACCCCAGATAGACCTATCCTCGAGCCCCTCCCAAACGCTCTGGTTCCCTTCTTCAGAATTACTCGTAGTAAATCCCTTGGTCCGATCCAGCATATCAGGACCGGGATCATTGAACACCTGCACCCGGCGAGTATTTCCCTTCCCAACCTCAACAATCGTCCCTCCAACGTAGTCGTCATTCTCCACACACTGCAGCATTGCCTCGGCACATTCTAGCGGAGTAACCCACGCATCCTGTGTCTCATCTACATTCTTCAACTTCTCCGGATGTTCTGTCCAAAGAGGCGTGCGGACTACACCCGGCGCAACAGCGTTGACGCGGATACCTACTGTCTCAAGATCTGTCAGGCACCGAACAAAACCCGTGATGCCGAACTTGCTCGCGCCGTACATGGGGGCACGCAGGACGGGGAGTTGTGCGGCTATGGATGAGATGTGGATCACTCGCTTCGGATTCCCCGCAGAGGCTTTTGCGGAACTACCGTGCATCCAGTGGGAAATAGCCATTTGGGTAGCTCTGATGGGATGCGTGAGGTTGATATCGAGTAACTTGTAGTGATCGGCTTCAGCATCGTCTTTGCTTTCGGGAGAGCCTGGGGGGTGCCAGAAGCTAGACCAGTTGGGCTCGTAGACGCCTGCTCCGGGACAGACGATGTCGAAGTCGCCGAATTCTTGCACGGTGGTTTTGAAAGCGTTTGCTAGTGCTTTCCAAGATGTGACGTCTGTTTGTACGAAAACTGCACGGGGTGTTGAGCCGGGCTTGGTGTATTTGGATACCAGTGCTTGGGCTTCTGGTCGCAATGCCAGGTCTGCGAACACAACGTTGCAATTCTTCGAGAGGAGAATCTGGGCAAATTCAAAGTTGATTCCTGGGTACGAGTTAGCATGGTTTGGAACCATTGGGTTGTATTGTACCTGAGCCGGCGCCTGTGATTATGGCTGTTTTGCCAGAGACGGAAAACGATTTGGCTGATTGAGATGACATGATGAACGTTTGGGTACGGTGTGTATTCTAGTAACCACAATGTATGTAGTTAGTTCCTGAATTAATAGAAGAATAATGGACTCTATAAATAGTTTATTTGAACACGTCCATCAACAACTGTTGTACTGGCCTCGGGCTGCGGAGCCGTAGCCGTAGTCGCATCAGCCATTTCACCCCCCACGTTGCGGCCTCGGCTTGATACCCCATTTCATCCGCCGATCTCTGACTCGGCTTGACTTCCACTCCTCACAAATTCTACCCACCAACTACCGAAAGCCTCCACTGTTCAAACTTCATCGATCTGGGCTTTGAACCATATACAATCCTCGGCTCAATCACCCAGTTTCTAATTTCTCATCCCTCGGAAAACTATGCGCTCGTTCTCAGGTTGGTAAGAATTCCCTCATCTTGCACGTCATGGCAGCAGACTGACAACCAACAGTCAAACGTGCAGAAGCAGAAAGTTGAAGTGCGACGAATCAAAGCCGGTTTGTGAAGCGTGTGCCAAGAGTTCGAGGCCATGCAGCTATTCTAAAAGATCTGTTTTTCGGCCTTTCCAGATTTGCTCTGGGACGACGAGGAAACGGGGCCGAGGGGATGAGAGTTTTGACTCGATTGATGTCCATGATGTTTTTGAGGAGGACCATGTGTGGCTGGAGGTTCCAGATGGTCGTGAGTTCCTGGTCTGCTCGGTTGCCACTGTGCTGATATGTGTCTTTAGTTCAGTTTGTTTATGTTGAGGATCCCTATGCGGAACAACACGACACGATAGTTGATGATGATGCAGAAGAAACCCCTCCTCTCTTGACACATCCAGAGGACTTATATGAAGCTGAAGAGCAGACTTCTTTCATCGTCGAAGAAGAAACATGCACTACAAATATCGAACCAGAGCATTCTCCCGAACCAGTTGATGATCCCGTCACTTCAAGATTGGCAACACTTCACCTTATAAAGCATTACAAAGAAGGTCCCGGTACCTGGTAAGTCACACACACCTCATAAGACCTAATGGCTAACAAAGACAGGTTCGATATCTTTGACACCGGCTGCTATTTCTCAGGTAAAGTTCCCGTCAAAGCAGCAACCAGCCCCCTTCTCAAATCAGCCATTTGCGCCATCTCTGCAAAGCACCTACACAGCCTCAACAAATCCCAAACAAACCACTCCCGATGGAGAGATTACGATTGGTTTTACGAATCGGCAAAGCACTATAACGAAGCCATCCGCCATCTGAAGAACGCAGTTGACTTGCAGACTTATGAAAATGATCTGGGTGAGAAAGAGGATATGCTAGCGGCCGTTGCGATTCTCTGTATCTACGAGTTGATGAATGCGCCTGGAACAGCTTGGAGAGCACATTTGAGTGCTTTGCCACTGTTTCAACCCACGGATGATATTTTGCATCCTGCTTCGCCGATAGTGATTCCGAGAACGGCGATCCAGGGTCCTATTTTGTGGAGTTTGGCACGTCAGGATCTACTCTGTGCATGTATGAACCCTCTCTACGACATGTTGGCGAGTTGTTGACATTTTATTTTCAGTTATCAGCGAAACACAGACTCGGCTTGATCTGAAAGATGTCCGTCTCTGGCAAAACGCGGGCCTTGCTACAACTGAAGACGGAACTCTAATGCCCTTCAGCCCGTTCTGCTCGGCAGACATTCGCACTTCAGCTGATATCGAAGAGGACACCAAAAGCAATGAATTGACCTGGCTGATAGGCAAGCTCTCTAATCATCTGACGTCGGGGGATGCCATAAATCCAACTGACTATGCCCTGCCAATCGGACAACGTCCTACCATCGGGGTAACTCAAGAGCGGCTACTAGAGCGCTGGAGGATGCTGATGACGGAGTTCAAGAAGTGGCACGATAGTCTGCCTGCCACATTTACTCCCTACGCAAGGACGCCTTACCCGGAAACTGAAAGGTCATGCTTCAACACGTTCCAGCAGATCTGGTACGAACTACCCATCTGCGCCGCCACGATGCAGAACTATCACATGGCGATGATTCTCCTTCTCGTGAATCAGCCACAAGAGTCAACTTTTGTACGCTCAACGGTCTCGGCGCGTCTTAAGTCTTATAGACAGATTCAACAAGATGTGCATCGCTACGCGAAGGAGATATGTGGTGTTAGCTTGGCGGATGCGTCGGATCCCGTGAGGGCGAATTCGGTGCAGGCGTTGTTTGTGGCGGGGCAGGTGTTTTATAAGAAGAGTGAGCAGGATGCAGTGTTAGAGCTATTAGGGGATATTGAGAGGGATTTGGGATGGACGACGAGGTTTCATAGGGCGAAGTTAGTTAATGAATGGCCTGGGGAGGATTATATGAGATAAGTAGTCTTTTATTTCACTAGTCTAGAGTACTTTAGTTATGGATTAAAGGTATTAATAGTAGCTTTTAAATAACAGAACGATAGAAATTAACAATAATATTAAATTCAGTAAGCGATTAATGGTATTTAAGGGTAATAGTAGTTAAATTAGAGATAAAAAGCCATATATTAAATATACGTTTTTCTGTATATTTAATATAGAAATATAGAAAAATTGACTTTTTGAACCTAAATATATTAAGAAAAGTATTACTTTTTGTTAATTAATATTAAGAAAAATATCTCTTTTTATATTTATATTCATAATAAAATACAAATAAATTACCTTTATAATTATATATATTATACATCTTTAAGTATACTATTATAAACCTTAAAAAACATTCAATAATAAAAAGAGATATATTTATTATTATATATTAATAAAAAGTATTACTTTTTACAAACTTAAAGGGAGTAAAATACCTCTTTTTAACTATATACTAAATTAAAATACAATATGTCATTTTATACTTGGTTATATTATATATCTCTTAATATATATTCAATTATAAATATTTAAATTTAAAAATAAAATATAAAAAGGAAGTTTCTTTCCTTTTTTAATATAATTTACAAACTAAATTATCTCTACCTTTATAGTACAAATAATATAAAGCCCTATAAATATAGAATTATTTTATAATAATAGGTTTATATATATATTTAAATTTAAATTAATTATAATAAAATAGATTAATTAAAGGAATAAGTATAGAAATAAAAAAGCTACCTATCTACCTATAAGATTAAAAGTTAAATAGTATATATATAATATATTTAAGTTACTTTCTTTATTAATATATAAAAAGCATTAGCTATATATATTTATGTGTAATATAATAGGTTTTTATAATTAATCTTTATAGATAATATAATTACCTTTATTATTTATATTTAATTACTAATAAGATTTAAACCTCTATTCTAATACTAGATTTACTACTAGATTTAATACGTATTAAATAATATAAAAGAATAATAGTAATTAAGTTAGAAATAAAACCCTTTTATAATATATATAATATAATTATTTTATACCTTATATATAAATATAGAAAAAGTACTATTATATTATTAAATATAGTAAAAAAAGTATTTCTTTTTATTAATTAAATACTAGAAGAATATCTCTTTTTATACTTCTTTACTATATATTATAAGAATAAAATAGTTTTAATTTTATTTAAAGCTTAAATATAATAATTACTAATTTAAAACTTTATATAATATTTAAAAATAAAAAAGATATATATTTATATTGTTAAATTAGAAAAAAGTATTACTTTTTATAAATAAATCTTAAGTAAAATAGCTCTTTTTACTTTAGTATATAAAATAATAAGAACTCTTATAAGGTAAAACTTATTTATAATACTTACTATATATACCTATTTGAATTAGGATAAGCATTTTTAAGAGAGATTGCTTGGATCAAGAAGACAATTAGTTGTGTGTCGTATAATACTGTCGGCTTAGCGGCTTGTACTTAGCTAGTAATGAAATTCGAGAATCTATTCTTCTATCCTGTTCTTTCAATCCTCCTCTTCTCCATCCTCCTCCCGCTCATCGTCTGGCTCCCACCGACCCATCCGGTATAGCAGCGCAGTGTTCTCGCTGAGCTGCATCTCACCATAAAAGTGAGCTTCCATACCATAGTTCACATCGTTCCAGTGCTTCAGACTCATATCGCGCTCATGTCTCGTAGTAGCGATGCTGGTATCTTTGCAAATAATACCGCTATACGAAACACTGCCTTCCATGTCGAGGTTTTCGAGATCGACCTTAAGACCCCTCGGGCTTTCACCTGACACATTGGGGTGTTCACGTATGGCACTAAAGACAAAGCGCCAGTCGAAATTGGAGTGTCCTCGAGACACATCACCAGAGAGTTCGAGGTGGCGAAGATTCTTCAGATGAAACACCCAGTGTCCAAGGCCTTGGGGGAAAGTGTTTCCCCTTTGTGTCAAATGTGTAAGCGCTGGATATTCATGATTGGGCTGTCGCAAAGGCCAACAGAGAACACCCTTCCCAACATGATCAATGCCATAAGCGAAATGCTGTATGCTGGAGTGACACTTGTCCAGCAGATCGTGGCAGAATAGTCCTGCCTTGATCTTCATCTTCTCGGCATGTGAGTCCGACATAGCCCAGAGGTGTCGCTCGACCAATCCGTTCTCGCCAGAGGGGATCTCAGGGGAAATGTGGAGTATCTTAAGCTTGGTGAAGTCGAGGTTCTCCCAGCCGGGGATGTCCTTGCACTCGAGGTTGCCTGTCATGAATAGTTGGATGTTAAGATCGGGAATAGCAACACCTGATGCTGCCAAGCATGTGAAGACCATGGCGATGAGCTTATCGCCAGTGATAGCTGTAGCGTGCTTGCAATGATATTCGACAGTAGGGTCAGAGTCCTCGTCGCGGAGCCCAAATGCTGCCCATTCGTCTTCTTTGTGGTTGTGTCGAGGAAGCTGCCACGGTATGCCGATGTCCTCCTTGCTGAGCACGTCAAGATACTTGACCTGGCGAATCTTCTCACAGTCATAGCTGAGAAGCTTTACCTTTTCAAGGTGGTCTCCCAAAGTCTTGAGAATTTCTGTCCATGCTTCCTTAAGCTCACCCTCTGGATCCTGGAGCAATGTCTCCGTATCTCTAGCATCGCTCATATATGTATCATATGCAGACTTTAACCCTTCAGGCCAAAAGAGAACAGATGATTCCTGTGAACTGCAGAGGATCTTCTCGTACGCTTTGAATGGAAGCGTCCAACTGGGTGGTGTCGTGAATGTAATAGACCGCACATGAGGGGCGACGCGCGAGAAGTCCCCATGCTGAAGACTACTGAGTGCAGCACGCGTTGGCTCCAGTACAATATTGTTGAATAGGATACTCCTTAAGTCATGGCACTCTGCGAATGTTCTGTGTGCCAACCTCAAGGACTTTAGGTTCTGATACGTTTCTTTCTCGATCTTAATCTCTCTGGAGAATGCGGTCAGCACGAAGCGGATATGTTATGTACATGTGTACGTACGGGTGCTCGATGTGGTATGGAACAGTTATAAATTGCAGTTCTTGAACGATCTTGACGAGAATCTCTGTAGGGAGACAGAGGAGGTTGCTCTCATTCTGTTGCGATTGTAAGGCCATTGTAATGTTCGATTGAGGTAAGACGAACAGGAATTTCAATAGAAGAGAGATGGTAGAGGCTGTTATATGAAAACAGACGCAGAACCAACAGAAAGGTTGAACATGGTCAGGTCGAGCATGGAAATTAGACCCTCTCTAATAGCTATGCTAATTAGGCATCTGGTGGGAATGGGGCCATGCTGCCTAAAGAAGTCCCCACTACAACTGAAAGAGATGTTAACACGAGTCAAACCAACAAGTCTCGGAGACTACTGCAATTATAATTTATATAAAAGAGCAATGGTTCTTTAAGACGGTATTTATAAAATACAAAGGGGCCTTCTTCGCTAAATCTATTACGATGAAGATGCTATAGCCAAGTTCAAGTTTAAACGTAATATATTTAATTCTTTTACTATCTATATAAATTTCAAATAGTATTTTTATAAATTCTTTTCTTAATATATAAGTAAGGAGAAAGTAATTTCTCTTTTATAAAAGCTAAATAGAATAATTTTACTTTATATTAATTTAAAACTAAAATAAGAAATAATTTTATAATTTATCTAGTACGAAAATAATCCTATATAGTCATATAATTTAGGAGTATTTTAAAAAGATTTATTTAAATTAAAATCTTATTTATTATATATACAAGAAAGAAAAGTAAGAAAACCATAATAAAAAATAAAGAAAAAGTATTACTTTTTATAAATTAAATACTAATAAAAAGACTCTTTTTCTAATTTTATACTATAGAGAAAGGGGGGAAATTAAGCCTGACTTGATTTAAGTTTAAAATAAATTATAAATATTATTTTAAGATTATAATTTAGTTAAATAGGAAAAGAAGTATTTTCTTAAAATAGTATAAGAATAAAGTATTACTTTTTATAATTATAATATATATAAAATAGCTCTTTTTCTTTTTATATATATTATACTAAGTAACTTTTCTTTTCTTATTATTCTATATTATCTTAAGTTTATTAAGAAATAAAGTAATAATTAATATTTAATAAAATATATACCTTTAAAAA